>JAODAL010047068.1:0-30294 GCA_025379985.1 Phyllomedusa bahiana | reverse complement strand
CTTTGTGCCGTAGTACCCCAAAAATACCTCCATGGGATCTTACCTACAAATGAGTAGACCTACATACCTACCTTCTGGGAGAGAATCTATATGCCTACCTAATGGGGGCCTGTAAAGGAACGATGGGTGACTCACCACTCCTAACAGCAAGCACCTGGCTTTCTTATCATAGGAAAGCGGGTTGCTGTGGGGAGGGGGCATCACCATGCTTTCCTGTATAAATCCCCATTAGGAAGGGAGGTATATAACCCTCCAGTATGTAGGTATGTATATAGGTGCTTGGAAAGTGAGGATTCTAAAATGTTTGTGTGGTAATTTCTGCAGAGGTGAGTCATGTCCGGGAGTAGTCATCATTGTCAGTTTTGGCCACATGGAAGATATAACAGAAAGTGAATGACTCCCATCAGAGGAAATATCTACATACAACTAGTATCTACCACGATATGGTCACTGTATGGTGGTGGTATGTGTCCTTGGGATAGGCCATCAATAGTTGTTCAGTTAGGTGTGCATCCGCACACAGATCAACTGTACCACAGCAACACACGCTGCACAAGGAAGTGGTGGTGCTGTAAACCAGCGCTGTAGAGTGGTATAATTCACTGTGAATGAGGGCTGCACTGCAGTAACCTGAGCCACAAACACAGAAGATGTGACGCGCTTCGGTTTCACTTTCCTTGTGTGCTACTACCGGCCCGCAACTTTGTCCAAATTTTTACTTTTGGCCCACTGATTGATTGAGTTTGACACCGCTGACCTTGATTCAGGACCACAGAGTAACCGCCCTGAAAAGGATGACCCTTTTTAGAACATGTCCCTCTGTGATAAAAGCCCTAAGGCATCCTGAAAATTGTGACCATCCCAATGCATTTTGTTCAGTAGTTTGCAGTGGAATTACCACAGATGTTGCTTATGAAATTAAAGAAGGAGAGGTATATAAACTTTTGCAACTAAATGGTACACTATCTCAGACATAAAGATGTGCATATGATAGCTTATCTATGCCTTGCATATGATTCTGTTAAACATGTGCTACCAAGGTAATTAGGCAGTCTGATGATGATGAGGTCAGGGGACTGGGCTTGGTTTTCTTTGCTAAGGATGTCATGGTCCATGCCGCTACCCTCGTTCCAGACCATGGACATAGCTGGGTCCTTGCTTCTGTCCTGTCTCCATTCATACCACGGCTACTGCTGTGGATCACGAGCATGTTTGTGTCCCCGGCTCCTATACCTGTTTTTGTGTCCCTTTTTATTGCTGATACTCACCTGTCCTTGCTCCTGTTCCTATCTGGCGCTTGTTGGTCTGGATTTAAGGGGACAGTGTCCCAATTACCTGTCCAATAACCAAGGACTTCCTGTGATTTAAGGAACTTCCTGCCTATATTCCTGGTCAGTTCATGATTGTCCACCTGAGTTCCTGATCTCTGGTTTATATTTATGTCATTATTCCTGCCTGCCACCTATGAACATTTAGCCTGTCAGCTGGTTACCTGCAATCCTGCCAGTCTGATATCATTATTCCTGTTTCTGCTGTTTACTGTTTTCTTGCCTGTCTGCCACCTGCCTGGGACCATCTTCCAGTCTTCGTTTAACCCCACTGTGTCCAGGTTACTTTTCCTGTACCTCCGTTCTGCTGTTACCTGCTGTTATGCCCGTTTATACCTGCCTGCTATGTTGCCTAGAACTCTGTCATCTGCTTATAGCTACACTGGCCTGTGACCCGTCATTTCTGCCAGCATCTGGTGACCTTGCCCTGCACTTCGGCTCTCACTGCTGGTAGCCACATCAGAAGCAGTGACCATGGGCTCCTTAGACTCCACTACCTGGCGTGTTCTAAACCTATGTCATTCTTGCCCGTGGTGATCACATAGGATCCATACCAAGCATACTGACACTGCTGGTTGTCACAAAGGGGACTTCAAAGGTAAAGTAAAATAGAACAGTTCACTGTCTGGTGTCCCTCATTTGTCTTCATGAAAGTGATCAGGAATGGGTTTCTCCATGTCTCAACAGGTATGTCAAAAGGTGAGTTGAACTTGACCTCGCAGAGAACTGTGCAGCCTCTTTGTGCTGCTGTACAGACTTTTCGGGGTACCATATATAGAGATACTCTTCCTATAGAAACAGTACGTCATCGTCCTACCCTTCGTAAGACAAACAGTGAAGCATGATGTGGTTATCATATACAGTAAGATCCAACAGAAAAATCTCTGATAATTACTATATGATGTCAGAGACATAAGGAGGTAGAGCAGAAGCCTCATGCACCAGTTTGGAAAGGTTTGTACAAAATTAGGCCACAATAAGTCCATGCTCTGATTATTAGAAAAAAGGGTTTGCATCTTTTTTTAATATTCCCTTCAACCTTCTGTTTCTGAGACTAAAGAGATATCTAAGAGTCATTAATTAAGATTCATAACTCTCATGCTAAGCAGCAGTAAAGTTCACTTATCGCCTCAAGTAAAGCACACAGTTCACTGTTCTGTGGTTACCTTTCTTACATTGTTGATGTAATGCAAATATCTAGAAGCCTCATAATACCCCATGATGACCCAGGTGGACACATTACATCCCAGCATTATGATCAGTCCAAATAAAGGATCTAAATACCTAGGAGCAATGGTAATCATATCACCAATTGTTTAATGGGAAAATCATTAAAACAATCAGATTCTGCAATCATATCATAGTCTATTGTGCTTTGTAGTATCCGTCTGCCTTTTGTTATGTGTAAGTGGAATATAACACAGGTCTACAAAAAAATATTTTTTTCAGGTGCCAAGGTTTTAGGGTATTTTGAGGTTCTGAATTAAAAAATCCAAACGCCTTTTCTGAATTGGTCCTAGTTTTTTTAGATAACGGACATTCGTGGAAATAATGCATTCCCCCAATGTGACTTACGTGTGATAACAAATGCAATAGCTCTTGGTCTGTCTTTTGACTCTTTAACAGTGTCTTAGATAATGACATATCCCACATAGTTATTTTGTGTTTCAATTTGTAGGCCTACAATGTTATGAAGCCAGAATTAAACTGTAAATTTGCAGATGAAATAAGTCAACTACAGTAAAAGTATGTCAACCTAGTTTTGGTTTATACCCAAAAAGTTCTGTCTTAACGAGTAAGTAAAAGTTATGACTTCATAAAGAAGAGCCTGCATCAACAATGCTAATGTATTCAGCTGCATCTGTGGAGAGGACATGGTTGAAAAAGATAGAAGAAATATCACATACTTGGTGCATCTAGTCTACTGCACCTCCTATAGCTATGCCCCTGCTTGCAAGCTGTCCTCATCTTTTCAGTTAGCCATTGAAAAGTATTTTAGCCTCTCAATTTTTTTTCTATCACTCTTAGGCCGAGTTCACACGGCTTATTCAAGCCGTTATTGCGAGACGGATCCACCCGCAATACGGCTTGAATAAGGGGCAGGGCGGGGGCGCGGCGGTGGAGCTGCTCGCCGGCCCCATAGACAATGCATTATTTACGGCGCGTACGCACCGTAAGTAATGTGCATGTCCCTTTCTCCCCCCGCGGCGGATTCGCCGAGCGGGGAGGAGCGACGGAATCCATGTTCATATGGGAACTGTGGATTACCGTAGTTACTGGGACGGATTGGAGCCGTACTGCAGCACAAATACGGCGCGCGGTACGGCTCCAATCCGTCCCAGAATAAGCCGTGTGAACGAGGCCTTAGAGCCATATTTTCTTCACTAAGTTGTTCCACGTATCCAGTTTACTGTTATGGATGGTAATTACAGCTTCTCCTCACCTGTATAGGTATAACAATTCACCTGAACATCATCTCCCATTGACTCTAACGGGGTTTGAGTTCGAATCGAACCCAACACCACTACGGTTCAAAGTTCGACTCGAACATTTTACTGTTCGCTCATCACTATTCATGATGTGGCATGAAAAATGCCAAAATGAGCCCTACTGAGCAAAACATATCGCAGAGAGCCTGGGCCCTGAATGTTTTTTTTTTTCAACAAGATTTTATTGAGGAACAAATATGGGTTACAATACATTTCACAAGGTATAATCATATAGAAACAATAATTCACTATAAAAACGAACAATACTGTAACTCAACGTTCATTGTTGGAGTTAAAATTAACTCCTCTTTGCAGGTAGAAAAAACTTTCCTCTCTTTACATTTAAATAAGATCTACAAAACACTAATGTCCGTTTGTTTCAGAGAGCGTTGCCCCCTGATACTCGTAGAAAGTGTTGTCTTCAATTTCGGACAATTCCATCTGTTTAAATGTATGTAAGATCATATTCCAAAGCGAACAAAGTATAACCAAACTCATAATAAAACACTTCATTCCACTGATACACATATTCCAAATGTAGGTCACCAAAATCCTCATCCCCGGACTCCTATTCTAAGTTACCCTAATTTCAGGTGAGCATATAATTGCCCCTCAGCTTTTATCCCTAGTTGGGCAAGAATCCTACTGTACTAGTCTCCCAAAACCGATGATTTTCATCACTGTCTCTCCAGCCTCCTGGTTTATCCTCTATCCACCCCTTAGCAAATTATCCCCAATGCTCAGTCTTCCCAATGACCCCTCCATTTTCTTCAGAAGGTAATATGGGGTAAGTCTAAATGGATTCATTAGGTTCGTGATCTCGTATCTGAGAAAAATTTTATAATAAACTGTTTCCCATGTTTTAAAAAATTTGTGGTGTATCCTCCTTATCACCCTCTGCCTCAATTCAAATCCATTGTCAAGAAGGTCTTTAAAATATCTGTTACTTCTTTTAGACTAGGAGTTCTATCCTCTAACCAATGTCTTAATATACATTTTTTGGCTGCCAGAAGTGTAAGATGTATTCCTTTGTTGTTTATTGTTGATTGTGATTCCCTGTCTTCCGAGCTCTCCCTTGGGTTTAAAACCCGGGAAAGCACCCGGTACCCTAAATCCCCAATACTGATTCTATAAGGCGAAAACATCTTCCAAAAATTTAACAGTTTTGGGGCAATGCCACATACCATGCAGCAAGTCCGCCCGTTTCAGTCTACATTTTGGGCACTCTCGAAAGGTAAGGGGGCTGGTGCTCTCTATAGGGAATGTCGAAGGAAAATAAGTGGCCTTATGTGCCATCCTGAACACCATTTCTCTCCAGTTTTCATTGACTATTAGGTTTCTCACCTTCACAAGAACCTATTTAAATCTGTTGTCGGGCCTCGGGCCCTCCCAAATCTAAGTCCCAATGACATGAAGCATTGGTCGCTGTGTCGTGTGGAGTGCCCTTTCCCTTATGTGGTAATATAGCGTAGAAAATGAGTGTATGTTTCCTGGTTGGCCAATTAGAGTGCCCAAAACCCCGCCTTTGGTTTCTACTGTCGCCATGTTCCGAAACTTGACTTTTACAAAAGTGTATACATTGTTTGTATTGAAAGATTTGGCTAGGTGCAAAAATTAATTTGGTTCTTTCTTCCTCCCAACTAAAAACCTATTCTCTGTGGTATGTATTAGGTCCGATATATATCTTATATTATGCTTTCCGCCATTCCCGATAAAATTTGTTTTCTCTTCCCTGCGGGAAATTTGGGAGATCCCATAATGGGGCATATTTTGATATGTTCATGGGGAGTCCATAAAATTTTTCTTCCACGCAGCCACTGTGTCTCTCCAAGGGTTACACTATGCTTTGCTATATTAGGTAAGTATTTATAAGGGGTATGTAGCAATGCTCTGAGTGAAAAAGCACCCGCTAGTTGCTGTTCTAATGTTATGTTCGAAAAATAGCAGGTTCCTTGCAGCCAATCTCTGGCGTGTCGTAGCAGAGCCGCTAAATTGTATAGGCGTATGTCCCAGTAATTGTAGACCTCCCCCCTTTTTTGTTAGTGTCAATTTTTTATAGACAATCCGAGCTCTCTTATTTTCCATAGAAAAGCTGTAAAGGCAGCTTGTATTTTCTTTACATCTTTATGCCTTAATAGCAGAGGGATGTTCTGGAGTGGGTATAGTATTCGAGAGAAGCTCACCATTTTCAAAAGGTGAGCCCTTCCGAAAAGTGACAAAGGCAAAGATTTCCATTTTTTCTAGCTCTCTCCCTATCTTTTCTATCGGGCGGGGTGTAATTTAACTGATATAGGGACGATGTTCTTTCCCATTTTTATACCCAGATATGTGATATGTGTCTTGTTTATCCCACCTTTACCTTCAAAATCTGAGAGGTCAGGAATGTTCCCTAGAAATAACAATTGGCTTTTAGTTATTTTGATCTTGTATCCCATACAGTCTTCAAAATTCCCAAATCCTTAATAATCGGCTCCAGATGTTGCTTGGGGAAGCGTATGAAGAGTAGTAAGTCGTCCGCAAACGCACATAACTTGACTTCCTCTGTTCCTACCAAAATGCCTTCATACGTATTGGATGTTAATAAATGGATGACAAGCGGCTCTAATGCTATATTAAAAAGCAAAGGTGACAGAGGGCACCCCTGCCTTGTCCCTTTCTTAAGTTTTATAGGTTCTGACAGGAATCCCGGTGTATTGACTCTGGCTTGGGGGTCCCTATATATATGCCATAAAGAAAGTCTCTAAATTCCCCATAAATACCCATCTCTATCCATGACTGCATTTAACCAGGGCCCTTTGACATTGTCAAATCCCCTTTTCCCGCATCGAGGGCCAAAAGTGCCGGTGTATCTGTTCCCCTTTGCTAGCGGAAAGGGCATCTTGGACCCCAAACCCTGACTTATGTTAATACCCTGACCTCCCCTTGACAACCATTTGGTTGGCTAATCAGCTGGAAAAAACCGGCCAATCTATTAGCCATAATTTTTGGAAATCTTGCATCCTTGGTTGATTAAAGATATTGGTCTGTAGGAGCCCGGGTCGGACGGATCCTTTCCCTGTTTGGGGAGCACCTTAATATAAGCCCTGATGGCCGAGGCTAGCATTGTTTTTTGTGGCAAAAAATAATTTCAAATACTTTTTTCAGATCCTCAACTATGTCTGGTACTAGAATTTTATAGAATTCTGAACTCAGGCCATCTGGGCCCGGTGCTTTATGATTCGGGAGGGTTTTGATAGTATTTGTTATCTCCTCAATTGTGATTGGGACATTTAACAGGGCACGATCTTCCTCTGATAGTGTTGGCAATGTGATCCGTCCAGGAAAGGTTTTTAAAAACCTTTTCCCTGGGGATCTATTCCATATAGTCTCTCATAGTATTGCTTGAAAAATGCAAATTTTTTTCTTTTGGGTTATAAAGCGTTACATTTGCCGAATTTCTCATGGGGTGGGTGGTATGTGGCCTATTTTTTTTTCCCTTGGCTATATTTGGGTAACAGTTTACCTGACTTGTTGCCGAATTTGAAGTAATCAGCTGTTTTTCGGGAATGTATATTTTTTCCCACCTTCTCCTGCCAGATCTCATATTCTAGCTTCGCTTGCATTCCAACTCTGTTTGTTTTCCATTGACAAAGAGTTAGTGAATTAAATATAAGAAACTTCCTCAATTTGGTAGTTGCCTCTAAGTACTTTTTGTGCGCCCCCTTTTTTTAATCCCTGAGGTGGTTTCGCTAGTACCCGTCCCCGCATTACCCCGGGTTTTTGCGGTGTCCCAAAACAAGAATTGGGCGTCACTGTGTTCTTTGTTGTCTCCTGAGTACTCCAACCACCACCCCCCGTAACTTCGATCGGAAGTCCTTTTGTCTTGGGCCAGAAAGGCGGGAACCGGCAAAAAATATTCTGTAACCTTTGGATGTGGTGTTTTGCATGGTGAGTGAAACTGGGGGATGACAGAAAATTACAAAGTCCCAAATTTTAACCTCTGTGACTTTTCCCCATAGTGATATCATTTGGGGGAATGAATCTAGCCTTGACCCCCGAATTTTGAGCATTAGAAAAGAAGGTGTATTTCCCTTCCCCCGGGATAAAAATTTTCTCCATGCATCCTGAGGCCAGTAGACTCTGACAGTTGTTGCAGTAAGGATGGGGGACGGGTTGTTGCCCTAGGTTTTGATTTGCCCTTCTCCCTGTCCTCCCCTGACTCCATAACGCAATTGAAGTCCTCCTGGCCACTACAATCTGAGCTTCAATTATCCAGCAATATAGGGAAATTTAGCTCCCTAAAAACTCCTCCAGGATAGTTAGGAGCATAAACATTATAGAGGCTCAGACGCCCTGCTGGAGTATCCAAAATCACATTAGAATTCTACCCTCTATGATAGTCTCGGAAAATTACTAATGTTTCATTGTGCCTGCCTATGTAATAGTATCAAGACTCCTCCTTGTTTCCTAAATGCTGGCGATCCCACCACTTCTCCCACCCACATTTTATTCATTCTCTGAATAATCTTCTAGTTTCAAGTGCGTCTCTTGTAGCATTATTAAAGTCCCCCTAATTTTTTTCAAGTGGCGTAGGTCATCCTCCTTTTGTGAGGTGATCTGAGGCCCTTCACATTCCATGTAATAAAACCTAGTCATTGAAGGGGAAAATTTTGTTTCTTAGCTTTCCCTTTGTTCCCTTGTTTTGAAAGCCTCCTGCTGGATTTTAGCCTACTTCTGCTGTGTATCCTAGACCTGGCATTCTAATTGGAATTGTGTTCGTGGAAAAATATAGAACTATTCAACTTTTTGAAACCTTTTCTACGACCTATCCATATCGGCTTCAACATTTGTTTGTTGACTTCACTTTTTTCGCACATGCATTATTCCTGTCCCCCATCCTCCTTCCAGCTATCAGGAGTCTCATACAGCCCAACTTTCCCCCCCTCCCGCCCGACCCCCTTTAACCTTAATAATAAGCTTAGATCTTTCTAGCCCCCTATAGGTCACATTAACCTTCAAAGCAGTTCCACCTAATTCAAAATTTTCACAATTTTGACCTTTTGCCCCCTAAGATATACCTTATAAAATTGCACATCTATATAAATGTCACTCATCGTTTTCTTGCGGAGCGGGGAGGTAGTCCTTGGGATTCCCGCCTGTTGTTTCCTCCCATGGTGACTGGGCTGGTGAAAAAATCCTGTGATGAGTCTGGTGTTCTTCGCCTTTTCCTAGGTCCTCTGTTCCTCCAGGCCCTCCCTTTTCTTGCCGCATCCTGTTCGTTCCATCTCGAATAAGAAGGGGTTAGATGCCCCCGGTGTAAGGAAAGACCAGTCCTGCCATCCTGCAAAAGATACGCAGAGTTGCGGGGTATTGCAGTGAGAACCGGATTTGTTTTTGCACAAGATTACTGCACACTAGAGAAAAGGCCCTCCTTTTTTTGGTCACCTCTGCCGAGTAATCAGCAAACATTAAAATGTTATGTCCTTTTATGGCCACTTTTCCCCCTTTTTTTTTCTGAAGGCTTGTAAAATAAGTGATTTTTCAGCAAAGTCTAAGTAACGCACTATAACCGGCCTCGGTCTGTCAGCCCCTTCCTATTAGCTGCTCTCGCCATCCCCATTTCGGTGGGCCGTTCTACTTTGCAATCTGTATCCAGTCCTAAAGCTTTCGGGATGTCATGTGAGCAGATTTTTTGGGAGCTGGGACTGTGAGATGGACTTCCGGCAGCCCAATTATGCGGACATTTTTACGACTTGAGCGATTTTCAAGGTCGTTCACCTTGTCTTGCAGGGATTTGTTGAGTCTCAGGACCTTATATATATCGCTTTTCATCCCTAGTATATCTTCCTCTGTATTACTGGTTCTCTGTTCCAGCTCTTTTAACTGGGCAGTGTGGGCACTTATGTCCTCCTGTATCTTTCTCATTGTTTCTGTTACCGGAGCAGTTAAGGATGCTTTGATGTCTGGTGCTATTAACTTGGCTACCTTATGTGCCAAAGTTTTGCACTTGGTGGCCAAGCTTGCTGCCCCTGCCTCCTGGTCACTGCTTGTCACTGTCCCCTGATGATGAAACTTGCTGTTGAGGTGCGCTACTGCTGCCCTCTATTTCACGGGGTGGATCGGGCGCCATCTTGAAGAACTCCGCGCGGTCGGTCTCTGCACCCCGGGCTGAGGTAAATATAGATGGGTCCCCCGCACTGTTTCAGGCGGTCAGCGGTGGTCCGCTATGTGCTGCCAGGTGATCGCTGCTACATACAGCTGCTGCGGGTTCCGTGGGAGCAAGGGAATCCCTTGTTTCTCGGGGGTCTGCGCCGGAGCTCCTTCTCCCTGCTGCTTACATGCGCGCGCCGGAAACGGAAGTCCCTTCTATCCCGACAGGAAGGGATATGAATGTTTTAGCAATGCCCCTGACAAGCAGACTAAGGACGTGAATTTCTCTGAAACCATATCCTCTTGATTGAATAGACCAAGATAAACTTATTTGATTTAGATGGTGTCAAGAATGAGTGGTGGCAATCAGGTGGGGAGTGCAAAGATAGGTGTGTTTTGCCTCCAGTCAAGCATGGTGGTGGGAGTGGCATAGTTTGGGGCTGCATGAGTGCAGGCGGCTGTGGGGAACTACAGTTTATTGAGGGAATTCCAACATGTGTTGTGACATCCTGAAGCAGAGCATGATTCCCTCATTTCTGTGCTGCAGAGCAGTATTCCAACATGATAACGACCCCAAACATCCCCCCAACATGACCACTGCCCTGTTAAAGAAACTTGCTGGACTGGCCCAGCATGTCTCCAGGCCTAAACCATATTGAGCATCTGTAGGGCATCCGCAAACAGGAGGTGGAGAAGAACAAAGACCCCATGCCCAATAGAGTTAAAGCAGTGCTGGAAAATAATGCTGTCCCCATATATGTTGATGCTTTGGGTACAATTTGTTCATTTTTACTTATGGGTGTCTAGGGGCATTGCTATGGGTGTTCTCACTTATCAATACATAAATTTATATGCCGCTGCGGAGAAAGTCAGCCCATTCCTAGCTGCAATGCTAGCTACATGTGTCAGCAACCTATGCCTACTGACACAAAATAGCTCTGCCACTATATATATATAGTCGGAGACCTGCTGCAGGTGTGCCAATGAGGACCTGGTCTCGGTGGGGGGAGCAAGCAATTCTGTGTAGCTAGCATTTTCTGGCTTTCCCGCAATGGCTGAGGAGAGGGTCTTACCCTGCATGGCTTGAGAGAAGCCTATACCGTGAAGTATGGTGAGAGTATGTGTTTTGGTGGTGCTAGATGTTAGGTCCAGACCATGTTAGAGAGGGTCTCTCTAGATGTGTAGTTAGTGGCCAGATGGCTGAGGATTTTGTTTTTGTTTGTTTCCTGTAACCTATGCCTGAGACGGAATAAAGCTGGCTAAGGCAGTTTTAGAAATGCAGCCTTTGTTGGTGTGCCATTAGTCACTTATCAGATCGGCGATCCGTGAGCTAAAAACCCTTGACTGGTCCAAGATGGCGGTCTAACGATAAATGAGGGCTTACAATATATTTTTTAATAATGAGTGAAAATAGTTTAAAAAGTCTGTTTTTCCAAATTTTTTATCTTTTTCATAAATATAGTGGCACGAGACTATGCTTTATAATTGTGTCACTTTTCCATCAAGGAATTTTGCATATAGGTGAAATAAAGTTTTAGGGTCTTTGGGGATAGGGCTATAAGTTGCATTTTGGGCCATTAGGGCATGTCCCCATGGCACGGGTTTGCGGCTGGTTTTTCAGACGGTTTGCGGTTTTGAAAAAACAGCCGCAAACGAGCACAATGGGCTTCTATGGAAAACCCGTGCAGCAGTCCCCACTGAAAAACCACCGACCACCCGAAAAACATTGTGCATGCACATTCTTCCGTCCGGTTTTCGGATGGAATATGTGCATGTGAATGGGAAGGGGGAGAGCTTTTCTCCGCTCATCGTGAAGAAAAGCCCCCCCCCCCCTGCGGCCGTGGGGACGGCACAAAAACCGGAAAAATACCAATCGGATAAACCAACCGGTATTTGTCCGTTGCCGTGTAAACATGCCCTTAGTTCTTTATAAATATAATTTTATTTGTATAAGTTTCTTTATTATTATTTTATATATTGCATATTTGTATATACAGCAGTACTTGAGCAGTGTATATACAACGATCAGGAAAGCAGTGGTAGTAATAATCCTTCCCTGCCTTCTCAGGGGAGAGCTGGCTAATGTAAATATGTGGTTGGCATCTAGTTATATCACATTTTAAACTCATGACATGCAGACTTAAATCATATCGACACCTTTGTACTGATTTTCTTTTAAATTATTCATTAAATTCCTCAATGCAAAATTGGGAAACTATTTTAATAGTCTTGAATAAAATGTCCTACTATTTTACTGCTGTGGAGTTTTTTTTAGTCCTTCACCTGGCTGCCTGTCCAGAAAAGGCAAAACAAACTCTACAAGCCGTTTGTTCGGTGCTCTCCTTAAAGGGGTTGTCTCACTACAAAGATTGTCATTCAAATTAAAGATCTTCAAAAAACAAGTACGTTTGCAATATATGTCAATAACAAATCTCCTACTGATTTCTAGATAACTTGTTTTTAGTGGCTTCAGAGGCTGCTGAGGTCTCTATAGTCAC
The DNA here is from genome assembly GCA_025379985.1 of Phyllomedusa bahiana. Taxonomy (NCBI): domain Eukaryota; kingdom Metazoa; phylum Chordata; class Amphibia; order Anura; family Hylidae; genus Phyllomedusa; species Phyllomedusa bahiana. The sequence goes on along the minus strand of JAODAL010047068.1, from coordinate 17,850 downwards.
CGACCTGCTTGTTCTCCCTGATAGGCTGTATCTCCAGCATCTTATCACAACAGGTCGTGTCGGGAGCGAGCACGCAAGTTTAACTATCTCCTGTCCTTTCTCTCTCTGTCCTCGCTCTGCCTGTGGCACAGCTCAGTGATTTAGAGCAGGCATACTAGCAGCCCCTGTCATCTCCCCTGCTGCCTTATCTGTGTCTCAGCCTAATTATTATTCACTGCTGTTATCTATTTCCTGCCCCTCTCATTCAGCTCTGAGTCGGCCTAATTAGCATTCACTCTCCTGTTTACCTAACCAGCTTCACTGCTGAAGTGAATGATTCAGGCAGGAAATAGTCAACAGTCAGTGAATAGTAATTAAGCAGACACAGACAGATGTAGCACTGAGATAACTCCATGCAAATACAACACATCAGAGATTATTTGAATCGCTTCCCCCCTGCTCAATTCCCTGTGCTGGGAACCCCTGGCCCGGGTCATGTATGGATGTATGGGGAGAGAAATATGTGCTGTGTACACGGTGGATACTATTGAATGGTGAGCAGCAGGGAAAGAGAACTCTGTGATCTGAAAATGTTCTCCTTCCAATGCTGTTAGCATCGGGAGCGAGCGCAGCAGCATGACGTCACCTAGATGAAGGGAGGGGGGAGAGGACTCCAGGAAGCCAGTGCTCCCGCCCATGATTTCAAAACTACAGCTCTTAGGACAGCACCAAGGTAGGATGAAATCCAGTCGTGAGACAACTCCTTTAAGGAGAGATCTTCCCTTCCTGTCCAAAAATAGCAGAGATAGCAGAAGGGAGAGGGAGGAGGTTGTACACAGCAGATCAGAGCATTGAATGTGTGTGTGTGTGTGTGGGGAGGGGGTGAAACATCCCAGGAGGAAAGTTCACACAAGCAGTTTACAGGCGAAGAGGAAACCCTTACTGCAAATACTGACCTTCTAAACAGTCAGAGGACACACCCAGCATGTATTACTATAAGGAAGACCCACATGACAAAAGTCTGACACTAAGAGCAGGCTGTAAACTGAATTAACTCCTTAAGCACTAAGCCTGAAAAAGCCTTAAGGGGATTTTCTCTCCACAGGGTTCTGCAGGCATCTGAGCAGTTTCTCTGGCTTTAGATTTTCGAATCCAAGGGCGGGTCTCTCCTCCCAGTAGGCGTGTCTTCCCTCACTGAAGAGTGGTAACTCATAACGTCCCCTCCCTGTTCCTGCTCCCTCCTGAGTCTTCTTCATTCTGTGTGAGCAGTAGAAGGACCTGGATATCACATCTCTCCATACCTCCTGCAATGGTCAGTTCTCTTGCAAAGCTGTTACCTCCCTCCCAGGCTCCACAAGCTCCTTGTAACCAGAATCCCTGCACTGGTGCGAACATTTATAAATACAGCCCCCTAATATTACAGAAAGTGAAATCTTGTCATTGTGTTTGGCAGCACATGGCTGTACTGATCCAAACCACATCTCCTCCTTTTTTCTAATTGCAATTTGCGATAAGCTCTGCCATGTGCAGCTACAGATAATGAAACTTTTACACCCATGTAATTTTCTTCCTGTCCCCCTAATTTTATTCCAGTGCCCCCCCCTTTGTCCCTATTATACCACCCCCTGTAACCCTAACAATTTCACACACACAACAAACTTTACATACATAAATCAGACCCCCCAAAGAAAATACTTTTTTAGCAGCATTTCCTTCAAATACATTGATGGCATATTGCTAGCATATGCCATCAAGGCCTGATAGATGCAGGTGCCTGCACCTATACCCTAAAAGAGCCTTGGCACCTCTCTGTATCACGACCATATAGCGACAGAAGGTGGTGGTACGTGGTTATGGCATTGTGATAATATTCAGGCACTATGTGGTGGTGATACGTGATATTCTGCAGTCACTTTTCTTTGTATGGGCTATTAACTGATAAGTAGAAGTTATATTGATATTTAATATTCATCTTGTGGTGGTGGTACATGGTTATGGCATGGCTTTAATACTGGTGATATTCTGCAGTCACTTTTCATTGTAAGAGCTATTCACTGACAGGTAGCATGCAACGTTGTTATGGCAGCACACAGTGTGCCCTGACTGCAGGTTTGCTATACAAACAGCCCTGGGGCTACTCTAGATCCCCAGGACTGACTGTAAGGACAATCACCGTTCTCCATCGGGTCATCAGGAGTCACGAACACCCGATGGAATGCCCTCTGGCTATGCTGCGGTCACTGATCGTGGCAATTAAGGGCTTAAGTGCTAGGGATCGGAAGCTTCCTCTGCTCCCCAGCGCTTACAGAGACTGCTCTAGGAATGGAACTGTGAAGTAAAGCTCTGATGCTAGCTCAGTTACAGCACAGTGAGCCGCAAAAGACATTTCTGCAGAAAGAAGACTGGCACCACCCACCAACCTAGACATTACGGAGTTAAAGAGAGTTTAAAAAATAAGATTGAAGCCTAGAATTAACAGCAACTTTTAACTCAAGGTCACCACTAACATATGTAAGAATAAATCCATGTTAGAAGTGTCTATAGCTCTTTTCACATCATGTTATGTGAGCATGTTCAGCGTATTCACTAGGAAAGTAGTTCCTGATGCAAAAGACTTATGTTGCTATAGGCTCCAATTACCTACCATAGGCTAAAAGAGTGCACTTCTTGCCTCCATCAGGGTAGTAAATGTCATTGTATATTTTTTTATTAACTGCATAGACCAGCATTTTCATTGCAGACATTTCACAGAATGCATATACCATAGAGTATAATGTATGTTTTTACATGGAAGCCTATGGGCGAAGCATGTGATTCTATAGCTATATAGAGCCACATCTAAAAAAAGGTATACACTGTGAAATCTTAAGTTCCAGTGCAATCGAGAAAGTATCTATTTTGTAATTTGCTGCTCATATCTACTTCTCCCTATGAGCTGCAATAAATATGGCGGCCTTATAGTCAATAAGGTCACTCACAGCCGTTCTCTTCTTCACCTTACAGGAATCAATCACAAACTCTTCTCCAACTAGAGCTTTCCTGACAAAATCCTCATCATATTTGAAAACATGAATCTTGTCTTTCCCGTTTGTCAGATACGTTGCATCTTAAATCCCAAGTAATAGGAAGTGTTCTCCAGGTTTCAACAACTTTGAGAACTTCCTGAGATACCTGATGAAATCATCTTGATCTATGCTGATAACTTTAGGAGCACAAAATTGATGATACAATCTGCTGGAGGTAAGACCATCGGATCCAATATATTGTCTTTCTCAAGGTCACATTTCATAACATGTTGAACTGCTGATCTCACTTTTCCTTCTTTGATCTGTAACTGGTCACTGAAAGGAAAATAATCATAGAGTGAATGTCCCACAGTCAATATAAACACAACAGCATGAAAGCTCAGAAGTTATCTCTGGACCACTGGCTTTAGTTTTAGTAGAAATGCCTAAGGAGTTCAACCATGGCTGATGTGCTAAATGTCAAACATATACAGTGCCCATCATAATACAGGACCCCGTGGACAAGAATAATGAGCTGCATGGTATAATGTTGATTTTACTACTGATGTCTAAAATGTTGCTTTCCTATATACAAGCATTGTAAAATTAAGGTAGATAGAGGATATGCTTCTAAAACATTTCATATATCTACTTCATGCATCTTGCACAATAATCACAATGACAATGACAATGGGGCCATCTCAAATTTAGATGGAAAAGTTACCTCTTCCCTTCTATCTCTACATGGAGTTTTGTAGCATGTCCCCACTCGAATGCTCCATTCCGTGTGTTCAGCCATCTCTTCAGCTCTAGAATACATCGGTCCTGGCTCTTCAGCACTAAGATTGTTTTGAAAAACTCACAAGCTGCATACAAATGATGAACTGCAGAGCCAGGGCTGAGATCAATTAAGATATCACCTTTTATATTACCTGCAGGAAAAAAAATACATACATTTCATTACTGAAACATCTACTATATTAAACCTTCCTAGATGTTGTAGAAATACAATAGCATAAGTCTATATCACTTTCACCAAAATAATGCTTTTCAATACTTAAAAATAAGTTTTCTTTATCTACCTTATACCCTATGATTTACCGTATATAACTTTTATCCCCTTGCAGTATTTAACTGCTGGACTGACTTTGTAGAATTTACCAATCAACACTTCAGTATAGCTACATTACTTTGTATGAGTGTATTGTGCATTCTTAGCCTCAAAAATATTAAGATTTCTCCATTCATGGAAGCATGAGTGTAAAATGGTAGATGATGAATTTTATTTCTGAGAACAAAATATACTTCATTAAACAGTAGATTCTGAAAACTAAAGGGGTGTTTCCATCTTACACATTGATGGCATATTGATGGGATAGGCCATCAAAGTCTGATAGCTGTTGGTCATACCTCTATTGTCCACACATGTCTCTGGAATGGGACCCAGAAAGTGTCCAGATCAGATTGGAGAGCTGGACAGTCTTGCTCAAGGCTCTCAATTCTTTTCTTTGGGTGTTCCTAGTACAGATGAGCAATGTGTTCGGCAGAACGCTTAACTCGCGGAGGTCCTATCGATAAGTGGGAGATGGGAATACCCATTTAAGCTCTATTTTATCAAAAACTAAGTTGGAATTGGATGAGAAATGACAGTAGCATAAACTGATATCTATCATTGAATAGTAGATTCTTATGATTGCGTTCCAGGTTATCATAGATAAAAGAGAACAGAAAATGGCATTGGCAAAAAACAGAAATTGTCAGATAACAGCAGATTTGAAAAGTAATTGCTCTTTTTGCTCTTTATTATTCTTAACATTATTCTTAACCTCCAAGTTCTGAAGACTACAAAAGGGAAAACCATGACTCTACAACAGCCTGGGACTGTATATTCTCCATCATACTCAATGTCCAAAACTTGCCCTGCTTACTTTAGTTAATATATAAAAAAGAGCAGCATTTCTACCCAATCTGATTTTCTATATCACAAAAATACGTTTCCCCAGTTGATATTCAGTTTTTTACAAATGTTTGAACCCAGTTAAATGTAGAAAGACACATACCTTCAGCAAAAGTTTTTGTAAGGTTTTCAATGGGAAATGTCAAAGCATCCTCTCCAAAGGTCATATCAGGTGAAAAATAGTGCTCCAGATTTTGTCTAGGATTCCAACCATGTTCAAGATAGTGCTTAAAGGAGCTGGAATCCATGGTCTAATCTTAAATCACAGACGGAGTGACTGACTCTACATCGGAGATCAAGATCTTTTTGCAGTGTATAATTGCCAGGATTAATTTACAAAACAGGTTAGTAAAAACGACTTATCATATGACATCAGAATCTTCTTATTTTTTTTTTTAATCTTCATGAACCTGTCATGAGATTGCTCATTAGAACCACATAAAGAATAAGTCATTAGATAAACAAATTTGTTATATTGCAAAAAAGAACAACAAGAACAAAATCTTCACAAACTTAAATCTTTGCTACTCTTCTTTGCCTCTACTAAAGAGTGGGGAAGTATTTATCTTGATCCAGCAGCAAAGAGAAATATAGCTTTAAAACTTAATTTTAGTTTGGTTTAACCATAGTAGTGAGAAGTGCAGGTCTCTGACGGGTTTTAGGCTTCAAGAGTTCTTGTGTATATTGAGATATTGATGACCTTATTGTCTATACCTTTGTTAGTTATTTTCCTCCTGTGAACTTTGTGGTCATCAGATTCACAATAAATAGATGGGAATAACAAGTCCATTTGTGTTAGATGTCTGGAATGTACCCATTTATAAAGATTCAGAAATTCAGAGAACCAGACTCAGGATGGCCAAAGTGATATTATTTATATGATTAAAAAAAGGATCCACCAAATTTTCTGTTCTTTTTTTGCACAAGGAAAGTTTTACACCAGGCCTAGATGTCAGCTTCTCAGCTCCTGTAGAGAACACAGTCTTTATCATTTTCTACTATTCCCAGTGGTTTCTAGGTCAACAGCTATTGGTCCCTAGTTTTAAACAAACACGTTGAAATGGTTGGGGTTTCTCTCCCATTCTAGATGACTGAGCACTCTTCTGCTGAGATGTTTTCCTTCTCGCTAACAACAACCATCACACGGGTCATTTTAATGTCAATTTAATTCAGTAATTATTTTATATACGGTAGCATCATTATATTCAACAGCACTGTACAGAGATCGTTATTATTCATGTTGCTCCCTGTCCCTATAAGGGCTCACAATTCTGAATAACCGATCATTGTGATTTCAGAGTGTAATGGAAACTAGGATGCCCATTGGAAACTCCGCGAACATGAAGAGAAGAAACAAACAAACTCATTGTCATTGGTGGGATTTGAACTACGGACACCAGTGATGCAAGGCAACAGTACTAACCACTGAACCACTGTATTATATTATGCTAACCACTGAGCCACCTCACTATACTGTGCTAACCACTGAGCCATCATGCTGCCAAGTGTAATTAGGGATAGACTTTTAGTTAGTCTTTGCTGTAGTACCAGGTACCAAACTGTAAGGTCTTAACAGAACATTCTTACCTCTAAGAAGCTTGTGAAAGGCTAACTTGCCCAATCTTATGACTTTTAGATGTGATAAGCTTCTCAAACTGAGACATCTGTGGTAAGTTGGATGTAGCCTGTTGGTTATAAGGATTTCTCTCTTAGAAGAGTCTCCTCTCTGAGCCATTATCTTTACCCTTGCCTGGTGCCTCTTAACAGCACAACCTTTAACCCCACATTCCTGGAGCTCCTGTTCCATCCACAGAGCATGTCTGATGGTAAATCCCTCACACCAGCTTTCATCCACGAAGCTGCCCCTGATGTAGAGGTTGCCTGGCCCAGAAACTTTATTACTGAATGAATAGTTTCTCAGGGGCTCCTAAAAACAGCTTGAATTGCTGAATGTTATGCACTTTTCCACTAGAATAAAAAAAGTTAAATACTGAATCTATTGGCAGACCCAAAAACATGTCTGGATAATTGTAGTTCTAATTTTTGCCAGTTTACCAGGAAAGCATGGGATGTTAACCCTTGTTTGTCAGACCAATAAACTACAATAGGGTCTCTGAGAGGTTGTTTTCATTAACCAGTCTTCTAGTTATGGAATGATATAAATGTGATGTAATAACAAAATTTATAGTACTATGGTGTCACAGACGCCCCTGCGACCTCTGTCCCGGGTCGCAGGCGCGTCCGTGCGCCTGCTCCCAGCGGAGTCCCGTCCCGCACGTCGGGTTCGGGGTCCGCTCATGTCCCTCTCCCCGCCGGCGTCCACTTACCCGGCCACGCTCCTGCTCAGTCAGTCTCGGTCTCCCGGTGCGTGGCTCCGCCCCTAGGGCACACGCGGCCCGGCTGTTTGAAATTTAAAGGGGCAGTGCGCCGGTAATTGGCTATTGCCGGGCACTGCTCCTATTTAAGTCCGGCCTCTTCCTGCCGGCCCTCGCCGGATCCTTGGTATATGTTCCATTGGAAAAAGCTTCCCAGAGTGTTCTTGTCTTGCCTTACCGTGTACCGAACCTCCAGCTTACGTTTACCGACCACGAACCTTGCCGCCTGCCCTGACCTCCTGCCTGTCTACGTTCACGAGCCACAGCCGCCTGCCCTGACCACCTGCCTGTCCCCGACTACGAGCCTGTCCGGCGATCCTGTACCTTGCCTTGGCCGCCACCGCAGGCAAGCCCCGCCAGTGGTAGTGACCTGGTGGACTCCCGCCGCAGCAAGACCATCCCGCTTTGCGGCGGGCTCTGGTGAATACCGGGACCCACTTAGATTCCACTCCCTGGTGTGGGCTTACGCCATTGCCTGCGGTGGTCCAGTGGATCCACCTCCAGACCGTTACAGTAGGATCCGGCCATGGATCCCGCCAAGGTGCCGTTACCCAGCCTGGCGGATCTGACGACCGTTGTTGCCCGCCAGTCACAGCAACTCGGCCAACAGGCGCAGCAACTTACTCAGCTATCCACCATGTTGCAGCAACTCGTCACCGTCCAGCAGCAGCAACCCTCACCATCTCCAGTGGTTATCCCTGCGTCTACGGCCCCTGTGGCCCTGAGGGGTCCCAAGCTTCGGCTGTCGCTCCCAGCTAAGTTCGACGGAGACCCGAAACTCTGCAGGGGGTTCATCACCCAATGCGCTATTCACATGGAGCTGATGGCGGATCAGTTCCTGTCCAAAACTGCGAAAGGGGGCTTTCGGGGTTAGCCCCTCCCCGGGGGAAGGGGCCCTGGAGGTTTAACCTATGGGGGACAGGAACATCCAGTGACGGGGATTTTCGGGTCGTTCCTCGTGAGTTCCGCAATGTTCAAGGAACCAGCTCGTCTCCTCCCGCAGACAGCCCTTCAAAACCTACGCCGGGGGATTGGCTGTAGGAACATGGGGTTCAATTCCGCCATTTGGGGGCCTCTAACGTCTTTTGGAACGGGGTGCTCTGTGCGCCCCCTTTCAAAAAAGGGCTCTCAAGCCGATTTTAAGGACGTCTTGCCGCTAGAGACCCCCCGTCTTCCCTCATGATTTGACCTTTTAGTGCCCCGCATGACTAACGCTTCATTGAACGGGGGGAGGAACTTGGAAAAGAGCGTCATCTCCCAACCTCGCCGGTTTCCCCCGCCTGGCACCGGTGTTCCAGAGGCCTAAGCTCACAACCGCCAACACCCCCCGAGAACCCCATGCAATCCCCGGGTCGTTTTGGCAAGAGTTGGCCCAGCGAGGCAAAGGAACTTTTTGCCTCTACTGTGCAGCCCAGAGCATTACCGGGGAATTGCCCCAGGCGCCCACAGCCTGCGGAAAATTTCCCGCACCTAGGATCTGGGGAGAGGCACCCCGGTGAAAAATTCCTCCTCTCCACGCCTGTTAAAGCCTGTGCGGTCATTTCAGGACTGGTACACTTCCAAGTTCCGGCTTTTTGGACTCGGTCCGCCGGGAACTTCATACACCAGTCCCTAGTGAACAGTATTGGCTGTCGGTGGAACCCGGGAAAAACCTTTGTTCTCACCCTCAGGGGGGAGCTGTTTTAGCCAAACCATGTTTGTCCCCAACCACTGCCTCCATTGGGGGCGCTAAAAGGGAAGAAATCCCCTTTTCGTTGTTTGCCTACTCCCTTTGGGCGATCCCCTCGGTTCCCATCCTATCCTGGACTGTCTACGGAAGTGTATTCTTTGGGGTCCCAACTTTCGGGGGGATTGTTTGGTGGCCCTCACCCGCTGCTTCCCTCTTCCCCCTCTACCCTTCAGGACCCGCTGCCCCGGGCTGCCGCCCAATACTGGAGTACGCTGATGGTTTTCTCCGAGACAACCGAGAACTGCCTCCCATCACCCATACGTTTGCCCATTCACTTATTGGGGGGTACCAGTCTCCCCGGGGCCGAGCTACCCACTTGGGTTCCTGAAAACCCAAGCCATACCGAGTACATCCAGGAGAATCTCCGGAAGGGGCTCCGAAATTTCCTCGCTCCCCTGGCGGGGGGTTTCTTTTCCCCGTAAGAAAAGGACGGTACATTGCGGCCCTGCATAGATTACCGGGGCTTGAACAAGATCATGCTAAAAAAATCTTACCCTTACCCGTAAACCACAGAACTTTTTTATCGCCCGCAGGGGCCAAATTTTTTTCCCCAAATTGGGGGTTAAGGGGGCCCCTAATTTTGGGGCCAAACCGCAAGGGATGAAGAAAAGGGGCCCTTCAACCCAGGAAGGCACTTTAACCTGGGGAGCCCTTTAATGTCAAAGCGGCCCCCCCGGTTTTGGAGTTTTTTAAAATTTTAAACCCCTTTTTCCCTTTTTGGTCCTTTTTCCCGGGCCCCCCCAGAAAGAAAAGGGGAAAAATCTTTTAAACTTGGGTGCCTTTTCTTCCCAAATTTTTACCCGGGGGAAAAACACAGAACAAAAAAATTGGGGTTTTCCCCAAAAACCCCGGGGACCTCCCCCCCGGGGTTTCGTTTTTTTCCCCCAATTACCCCCCCTTCTCCTTTCCCCTTGGGCCGGGGGAGCAAGAAACAAAGCCCCTCCACAAGCCCCTCAGGCCCAAAAGGGGGGTTTTAAGCCGGGCCCCTTTTCAACCATCCCGCCCACCCTTCCCCGGGAAACCTTTACCCCGGAAAGGGGGTACTTGGGGGGGGGCTTCCAAAAAAATCCCCGGGTAAACTGAAAGCTCTTCTTAAGATTTCGGGGGCCGGGGATTTTTTGGGCCCCCGGGACTGGCCCCAAAAATGGTCTTTCTTTCCCCCCAAAACCCCCTTTTTTCTACCTCGGACCCCAAAAAAACCCCAAATTTTGAATTTTCGGTTCCCCCCCGGTGGGGTTTGTTTTTTCCCCCCGTTTCCAGACCTTTTGCCCTTTTTGGGGGAAAAATTTTTAAAACCCCTCTTGGCCCCGACCCTTTGGGAAAGCCCCCCCCCCCCCCTTTTTTCCCCACTCCCCCGGAATGGAGGGTCCCCCCCGGGGGGCTTTTGGGGCCCCCCCCGCCCCCCACAAAAATTGGGGCCCCCCCCCTCTGGGGCCCCCCGGGAAAGCCCCATCCCCCACCCTCAAATTTTTAAATAAGCGGAAAAAAAAGCAAATTTCCCCCAAATTTTGAAATTTTTCATTTATAATTTTGGGGGGTCAAGACAAGGCCCAAAAAATGGTACCTATATTTTTTAAAAAAAGACCCAGCCCTAAAGGAAACTAACAAAAAACCAAATTTAGGAATTTTTTAAAAAACTAAAATTTTTACCCTTTTACTTTAGGATAAATAAATTTTAAAAAATTTTAAAAGGGGGGAAATTTAAAAAAAAAAAAAAGTAAACATAAAAATTTTTATAAGGGGATTTCCATAATTATTTTTTTTTCCATTTTTCCCAAATAGAGCTTAAACCCCCCGAACTAGGGGGCCCCCAAAAAACCTTTTTTTTCCCAAAATTAAAAAAAAAAAAGGGGGGGGGGGGGGGGGGGAAAAAAAAAAAATCAAAAACCCCCCCTAAAATTTTTGGGGAAATTAAAAAAACCCCAAAAAAAAATTTTTTTTTAAAAATTTAAGTATTTTTTAAGTTTTTTTTTTTAATAAAAAAAAAATTTTGGGGTAAATTTTCTTTTTCCCCTTTTGGGGGGCCCCGGGGCGCTAGGGGCCCCCAACCCAGGGGGGCAAAACACCCCCCCCCGGGGGGGGGCCCCGGGTCCAACCCCCAAACCCAAAACCCGGGGGGAAAAAAAAAAAGGGGGGGTTTTTTTTTGGGGGGGGGGCCCCGGGGCCCCCAAAACCCCCAAGGGAAGGGGGGAATAAAACCCGGGGGGCCCCGGGGGGGGGGGAAGGGGGCCACCCCCATTAACCCCAACCAACCAAGGGGACCGGGGAGGGCGGGGCCCCCCGGGGGGGGAGGGGGGGGGGGGCCCCCCAGGGCCCCCAACCCCCCCCCACAAACACTTTTAACCCCCCAAAAGGGGGGGGGGGGGCCCCCCTTCTTGGGGCCCCCCCTTTTAAACCGGGATCGGGGAGGGGGTTGTAGGGGCAACCCCGGGGGCCCGAACAGGGGGGGGAAAAACCCCCCCCCCGGGGGGGGGCAACCCCCCCAAAAAAAACCCCCACAAAACCCAAACCAAAAACCAGGGGGGGCCTAGGGCCCCCCCCTTTTCCCCCCCCAAAAAAACCCCAGGGGGGGGAAAAAAAAGGGGAAGGGGTTTAAACCCAAAAAAGGGGGGCCCGGGGGGGCGGGGGGGGCCCCCAAAAGGCACGGGTTTTGGGGGGCTGGGGGGTGGGGGCCGACCCCAAAAGGGGGGAAGGGGCAATTTTACACCCCTTACCCCACAAAAAGGGGGGGGGGCCCTCATGGAACCTCCAAATAAAACGCACCCCCCCACCAGACCCCCCCCCGCCCGGGGCACCCCCCTTCCCCCCCCCAAAGAAACCCCCAAAACCCCCCCACAAAGAAAGGGGGGGGTGATCCCCCCAAAAAAAAAAAAAGGGAAGGGGAAAAAAACTTTGACGCCCGGACCAAAACCCCCCCCAAAAAAAGGGACAAAAACCCCCGAAAACAGGGGTAGGGTGGGGTTTCAGTGGGGGTGCGGGCAGGGTGGGCTGCTGAGGGGCCCCGGGGCCCCACACAGCGGGGCCAGGGGGGGACACAGGGCGGTGGGGGGCTTCTACGGGGCCCCAGGGGAGGTGCGGGGGCAGGGTGGGCTCCGCTGCGGCCCCCGGGGTTCTGGGGCGGCACTGGGGTAGGTGGGGGTGCTGGGGCACGGTGGGCTGCTGAGGGGCGACACACAGCTGGGGCCAGGTGGGGGCACTAGAGCAGGTGGGGGGCTTCTAAGGGGCCCCAAAGGGAGGTGCTGGGTCAGGGTGGGCTTATGAGGGGCCCCAGGGGTTCAGAGGCGCCCCACACAGATGGGGCCCAGGGGGAGGCACTGGGGTAGGTGGGGGTGCTGGGGCAGGGTGGGCTGCCGTGGGGCCTCAGGATCTCCAGAGGGGCCCCACACAGCTGGGGCCAGGTGGGGGCACTAGGGCAGGTGGAGGGCTTCAAAGGGGCCCCAAAGGGAGGTGCTGGGGCAGGGTGGGCTTGTGAGGGGCCCCAGGGGTTCAGTTGAGTCACTGGGGTAGGTGGGGGTTCTGGGGCAGGATGGGCTGCTGAGGGGCCCCATACAGCTGGGGTCAGATGGGGGTTTCAGTGGGGGTTCTAGGGCAGGGTGGGCTTGACCATCACACAATGTGAGGGGGGGCCGCGCTCTGAGTCACTGGAGCGCTCCATACAGTAACAGAGCTGCAGCAGCCTTTCACTTACTTCAGATCCCTCTGCTCCGTCCTGTGAGGAGATCACCCCTCCTCTCTCTCTGTTGCCAGGAGTCACTGAAGCCCCGCCCACAGGCAGAGAGACAGAGGAGGGGTGATCCCATCACAGGACAGAGCAGGGAGATCTGAAGTAAGTGAGAGGCTGCTGCAGCTCTGTTACTGTATGGAGCGCTCCTGTGACTCAGAGCGCGGCCCCCCCTCACATTGTGTGATGGTCAAGCCCACCATGCCCCTATGACTCGGAGCGCGGGGCCCCCCTCCTCACACTCTGAGCCGCACGGGCCCCAGCGGACGCTCAGCAGTGCCGCGGGGCCCGTGTTCTGGCTCAGGAAGCTAGTTTGTGAAACAAGGGGGTCTGCTTGCAGCGGGCCCCCTTGTTTCACCAGGCCCCATACAGGAGTACTGGCTGTACCCCCTGTATGGCGGGCCTGCGCAGATGTATCTTAAAATGGGAACATTGCTCATTGGTGGCTGGTCATCCCGGCGCCCGAAGAACCTTCCATCTGATATTCCGGTTCTATTGGTGGCCTGAGCTTGAAAGGGATGTTAAGGACTTTGTTTCGTCTTGTGACTCCTGTGCCCGCCACAAGACGCCACGTCACAAGCCGGCGGGTCTACTACAGCCACACAGCCTTGGTCCAACATTTCCATGGACTTCATAACTGACCTCCCTCCGTCATCTGGCAACACCATTATTTGGGTGATCACGGATCGCTTTTCCAAAATGGCACATTTTGTCCCGTTGCCAGGGCTGCCATCTGCCTCCTGCCTGGCGGAGCTGTTCTTCCTTCATGTGTTTCGTCTGCATGGACTCCCTCAGCAAATTGTCTCGGACCGGGGAGTTCAATTCATCTCCCGGTTTTGGCGAGCCCTGTGCAACCAACTTCAGGTGAAGCTCGACTTCTCTTCCGCCTACCATCCGCAGACGAACGGCCAGGTAGAGAGGGTCAACCAGGTCTTGGGATGCTCCCTTCACCATTTTGTCTCGGCACGTCAAGATGATTGGTCCAATTTACTGCCATGGGCGGAGTGCTCTTATAACTCCCTTGAGTCTGAGTCCTCCCCCTTCTACATCGTGTATGGCCTGCATCCCCGCCCTCCTCTCCCTCTGGCAACCTCCTCGGAGGTCCCGGCGGCGGACACACTGGTTCAAGACATGAAGGCCAGACCCGTCAGTCGTTGCTCCGCGCTTCCGAGCGCATGAAGACTCAAGCGGACAAAAGAAGAATTCCCCCTCTGGTTTTCTCCCCAGGTGACAAGGTGTGGCTCTCGTCTAGATATGTCCGCCTAAAGATGCCTTTGCATAAACTGGGACCCCGTTTCCTGGGACCCTTTGAGGTCATCAGCCGCATCAACCCGGTGTCCTACAAACTCCGGCTCCCTCCTACGATGAGAATCCCCAATTCGTTTCATTTCTCCTTACTGAAACCCCTGGTCCTTAATCGTTTTTCCCAGAAGGCTGTTCCTCCTCCGTCTGTGGCTGATGCGCCCAATGTCTTCGAGGTCAAAGAGATTCTGGGCATGAGGAGAACTAGGGGAAATGGATACTTCCTGGTGGACTGGAAGGGGTTCGGTCTCGAAGAGAGGTCTTGGGAGCCGGAGGAGAATATCCTGAACCGCAGCCTATCCAGAGATTTCTTCAATCCAGTAAGAGAGGGGGGCCCAAGAGGGATTTTACCTTCTGGGGTGCTGGCAGTGTATCGTTAGGATGAAAGTCTGTTGTGATTTTCAACTAAAAATGTGATATAAACTGATACTAAAGACCAGGGCCGTTCCTAGGGGTGGGCGGGGCGAGGCGGGCGATCGCCCGGGGTGCAGAGGCTCCACTCACCTGAGGGCATCACCATGGCCGCCTGCCTCGTCCGCCCGGAGGGTAGCCCCTGTTTCTGCGCGGCTGTTTTATAATAGTCGCGCAGAGTCAGCAGCCTGCCGGTACAGGGAGGAGGCAGGATGGATCGTTACCGTCCTGCATTCTGCCCTGTTTGTATCAGCGTTGCAGGGGGCACACGGTTCTCACCACGCCCCCTGCAATGCTGGGTCTCCTCGGTCGGCAGCTCTGACTTCACGCCACTTACACTATTCAGCAGCTCCGGACCGGGACGCGCGGACCGAGGTTAGTACTTTTTTTTTATTTATAATTAGCTACAGGGTCATCTACTGGCTACAAGGGGGGGGCATCTACTAGCTACAGGGGTATCTACTGGCTACAGGGGGGCATCTACTGGCTACAAGGCGGGCATTTACTGGATACAAGGGGGCATCACTGGCTACAGGGGGCATCTACTGGCTACAAGGGGGGCATCTGCTGGCTACAGGGGTATCTACTGGCTACAGGGGCATCTACTGGCTACAAGGCGAGCATCTACTGGCTACAAGGGGGGCATCTACTGGCTACAGGGGGGCTTCTACTGGCTACAAGGGGGGCATCTACTGGCTACAGGGGGGCATCTACTGACTACAGGGGGCATCACATGGCAAGAGGGGAGCATCACCTGGCTACAGGAGGGCATCATCTGGCTATAGGGGGCTACTACCTGGCTAAAGGGGGCTACTATCTGGCTATAGGGGGCTACTACCTGACTACAGGGGCTACTACATGGCTACAGGGGCTACTACATGGCTATCATTTGAGGTGCTATAGATGGGGAGTTTATATAGAGATAGGAATTGGTAGAGAAGTGCTGATAAAGTGAGGAGTCTAAGATGTTTGTTTTGTAAATTTTACAGTGAAGATTCGGGAGTAGTCGTCTTGAAGGCCTGGATCAGATGGAGAAGAAGAAGAAGAGAAAGAGACCGACTCTTCAGAGATGTCTCCTGAGTCACTAGATATAACTTTAATGTAATCATTTATATGTCTGCAGAGCATGTGTACAGCTGGTATCCACCACTGCATGGTCACTGTATGCTGGTAATATTGTAGTATAATGGTTTATACTCAGTAATGGTCAGTTTGTATTATTCGGTCACTGTATGCTGGTGATATGTGGTCATGGTAAGTGTTGAGCGATTATTATCGACAAAGTTGAAATCGGCACGGTATTTACATTGATCGGATTTTTTAGATCACGCGATAATTTAGGTTAAAATCTGTGCATAATCTATTAATATCGCGCCATTTCGGCGCTTCCTGTCATTTTGGCGGCCAGCAAATCACTTACAGAATAGAGCAGGGTGAGATGTTTTGCGCGACGTCATGACTGGGATGTGTATGGTTGCGATTGGCTGGAAAAATCACATGACCTCGTTTTACATAGAACAGCCCTTCAAGTTCATGATCAGTGTGTGTCAGTATCTCAAAGCAGTAGGACGTGCGCCCTGCCTCTGTGCAAACAGCTCAGCAAACAGCTCAGCGAAATTATTCTATTTGTTCACAGAGACAGCTCTACTGTTAGCTGTGATCCTTAGAACTCGGTTAGATCAGAGATTTGCAGATTTTAGGTAGTTATTCAGAGAATTTTAAAGGAGCATCTACCGCTGTAATGTCTGGGGGGTGAGCGGGGGGGGAACGCGGGCGAACACAGACAAGCTCTATAAAGAATACAGGATATTGTATTGCAGACATTGCATTGCAATAGCTTTATTATTAACAGTTTACTGTTGAAATATTACTTGGATATTGGGCAGTCTGAACTTATATTAGGATACGCATCTTTCCTAATAACTGCAGGTCTATTTGATAGGTGCAAAACTCCACTTTCATTATCAGTATGCATTTCACATAGGTGTTTTTTTCACTTTTGGTCAGTCAAGCTTTGTTGATAAAGGTACCTTGCAGTTAAATTTGAATCCAGCAATTTTGTATTCACCACAGGTGTATTGATAGGTGCCAAAAATACCTTTTATTATCCGTATACATTTCAGATAATTTTTTTTTTCACTTTGGAGCAGTCAAGATTCGTTCATATATACACCTTGAAGTTAAATTTGAATCAAGCAATTTTGTAGTCACCGAAAAGGTGCCAAAAATACTTTTTATTATCCGTATACATTTCAGATACGTGTTTTTTGCACTTTTGCCCAGTCTATATTTGTTGATAGAGCCACCTTGCAGTTAAATTTGAATCCAGCAATTTTGTCTTGATTTGAGGGATTTGAGAATAGCTGTGATTTGCCATCTTTTAATAAGAGACGTTCCAAAACTCTTCCATACCCTCTCAAATTTATCTTTCTGAACATGGAGCGAAATGCAGGTGGTAAGCGAGCAAAGAGGGGGGTAGGAAATGGAGGTAGAGGTACGAGAGAAGGTGCTCCTTCCAGTGCTGGCGACAACACGCAAGCCAGCGGATTGTCGGTTGCAGGACCGTCAGGCCTGTCATCGCTGGGTCAGGGCCCTGTGATTCTCAGTAATGAACAGCATCGCCAATCTGTTCTTCAGTGGTTAATGAAACCTGCATCCAGCAGTCTTACCTCCTCATCCTCCCAGTCGCGGCCACAAATGTCGTCATCAGCATCCGTCCAACATGAAGGGAAGGCAGCCCAAATGTCAACTCGTGTACCCACCACTGTGGATAAACCATTTCTGAAGACCTCTTTGATGACAAAATGCGGTTGGGGTCAGAATGCATGTTAAAAGATCAAAAGGCCAAAGAGGATGATTTTCTCTGCTCTGACGCCCAGTTACTGATGCCATCAGAGGAGGAGAAGGAAGCCGGTCAATCGGCAAAAATCCCTGGCGGTCGACAATGCCTTGCAGTCCCTCTTGCTTGTAGCCCGCAGCTCCTGGATGCAGAATGTCAGGACGACAAAGTCACCTGTGTTGTTGATGATGATGACGACTTTGCGGATCCAATGTGGTCTTTTCAGCAGAATTTGCTTGCGAGCACTTCATCACTGGACGAGGGGGAAGACGATGGGGTAGTGTCAGTACGGGTTCCGCCTCAAAAAGGGAGAGGGCGGTCGCAGAAGTCCGCTGATATGATTCCGCCAGCCACGGTCAGCGCAAACCCCGCTCCTCGCTTATGCCGTCAAAAAGGTCCAGGGACCTCTCAAGCCTGGCCTTCTTTGAGCAAGCCTCTGATTCACCCAGCGATGTCATATGCCGCCTTTGCCGTAAACGCATAAGTAGAGGCAAAGACCTTAGGGGGTTAACCACCACCACATTTTTCTATC
>JAODAL010047067.1:0-30295 GCA_025379985.1 Phyllomedusa bahiana | reverse complement strand
CCAGTGGCGCCCGACCCCCCGTGACAAGGGAGAGAGAGAGAGAAAGAGTGGGAGAGCGAAAGAGGGAGAAAAGGGGGAAAAAGGGGAAAAAGGGAGAGAGAGATGAGGGGGGGGGGAGAAAGAAAAAAAGGGGAGGGAAAGAGAAAGAGAGGAAGAAAGAGAGACAGAGAAAGAGAGGGAGAAAAATAGAGGGAGAGAGAAAGAGAGGGGAGGGGAAAGGGGAAGGGAGAGGAAAGAGAGGGAGAGGGGGAAAGAGAGGGAGAGAAAAAGGGAGGGAGAGAGAAAGAGAGGGGAAAAGAAAAAAGAGAGAGAAGGGGGGAAAGGGGGGAAAAAGAAAAGGGAGAGAAAGAAGGGGGAGAGAAAGAAGGGGGAGAGAAAGAAGAGGAGAAAAAAAGAAGAGAGAGAGAGAGAGAGAGAAGAAAGAAAGGGAGGGGAAAAAGGGAAGGGACAGAAAGGGGAAAAAGGGGAGGGGAGAGAGAGGGGGGGAGACATTAAAAGGAAGGGCCGGGGCAAGTGTCGGGCCCGGGGGTTCCCTGGGGGGCCCACGGGGTGGAGTTGATTCAAAGGGGGCCCACCCAAACAATTTACTGAAAATGTCCCCTCCTCCTATACGTACTTTTTTGCTTCTTGCATCTTATTCTATCCTTTTTTGCCTCTTTTTTTGGATAAATATGTAGTTAAAAAACCAACCCAAATGTTCCCCCAAAGCTCGGGGCCCCCGGGGGGTGTTCCTATTCCCTTTGGGGGGCCCCGGCCCGACCCTGCCCCCGGGTGATAGCCCTGCTGGGCTAGTGGATGAATGTGGGATTTTTAACCATAGATTTTGAAGGCATAATAAATTACTGTAAAAAAAAACCCTTGCGGGGAAAACCCTCAATATATTTGGTGCCCTGCTGCTTTTAGTCAATCCTGGGCTAAAAAGGTTCCTAAATAAAAATCTTTTAATTTAAACCCCCCTCCAAAGAAAAAATAAAAGGCTCTCATTTTTCAACTCCCCGATTCCCATGACCCAAAAACCGTTTTTATTTTTCCCCTACAAAAGGAATACGAGGGTTTTTTATTTTGAAAAAAAGGACAAGATGATTTTCAAATGATGTTTTTCCTATTACCTTTAAATTTGGGGGAACCGAAAAAAAAAATTTTAAGGGGAGCAAAATGGGGAAAAAAATGTATTTGGGCCCCAATTTTCCCGGGGTTTTTTTGTTTTTACGCCTTTCAATCTTCGGTTAAAAACAATGTTTTTATCTGTATTCTCCCGGTTTGATACCCACCCGGCAGCATAAATTTCTTTCCCAGTTTCTATTTCCAAAATTTGCCCGACGCCTTTTTCTGTCGAAAAAATTTTTGTACTAACCTCGGACTTAATTGAGAAAGCTTTTTTTCGGGTAAAGTATTTTTTGTACCTTTTGGGAAAGCATGAATTTTTTTTTTTAATTAATTTATTCCAATTTTTTGGGACGTAAAGACCCAAAAAACTGAAATTTTTGGGTCCTGGAAATTTTTTTTTCTTCTGCAAGTTCAGCGTACGGATAAACGATTTTTTTTTTTTAAATAGGTTGGATTTTTGGAGGGCGACAAAAAAATTTGTGGAACTTTTTTTTAATTTCATTTCTTTTATTTAAAAAATGGCAAAAGGGGGGTGATTTGAACTTGTAAGATTTTTTTATTTTTTTTAACTTTTTAAAATTTTTTTTTTTAAAATTATCCCCCCCCCCTTAGGGTATTCCCCATTTGGGGGGTCGATCATTTATCAACCCTAATGCTTTAGGAGAAAAGCATTAGGGGTGTACCAAGTGGCGTTTCCCCACTTCCTGCCTGGGGCAGGAAGTATGAAAAGAAACGGGCAGCCTGGAAGCCTTACAAGGCTTGCTGCCATGTTTTCCAATGGAACCCCGATTTCACCGGGCCCCTGTTTAAATGAAAGTTTTTCAGTTTTGCTTTTTATTTTGGGGTTCTGGGAAAAAAAAAACAATCCCCCCTGCAACCGCCGGGTGTTTGCTGTAATTAGATAAAAGGTGGCCGACACTAAAAAATTCGAGTTGGGCCAAGCCCAAAACCCGACCCACCCCCGACCCGAACCCCCCAAACCCCATTAAAGTGAACTGCCACTTCCAAAAAGTTGGCTCCCAAAAGTCAAAAACCCGCGGCTGCGTTGGGGACGTGCGTGATCCCCTACACGGCCCCTTAAAAGCCACTAGGGGCCCCTGTCCCGGGGGTTAAAGGGGTATTTCCATCTGGCTAGTTGGCTATGCTAGGAAAAAATTTCCTTTATGAAATTTTTCAAAAGTTATCAAACGAAAGTTTTGTGGTTCAAACGATTGGATCCCGCGCCTTCATCCGTGTCGCACCCGGGACAAACTTTTAAGGTCCATTAAATGTTGCAGCTTTCTGGTTCATAACTTTTTAAAGCAAAAGATATTAAAAACCCGACGCGGCAATCAAAATTTTTGCAAATTTTCTTCTTTGTAGGTTTTGACACCTTCCCATTGAAAAAAAAACTGGCCCTGGATCCAATATGGCGGCTTACAAGATGGTGGCCATGTTCCGGACATAGCCTAAAAGATTGGCCCCCTCACCGGTAACTTGCTGATGTATTCAAATAGGTCATTTTCCCCTTTGTTTCTGGGACTTTTGACTCCCCCTCTATGTACATTATAGACAAATCTCCTTTTTAGTATCTCTGATTTTACAACATGAACACGGAGCCATTGCAAAATTGCATTCTGCATAAGGTGATAATTGCGATACGTTTCACAGTCTGTGTTCTCATCCTCAGCATTGGATGCACCAAACAGAACGGCAATTAAACCCAGGTCGCTGTAATTACCGCCGTCCAATCTAACGTGAACGACTGAAGGGAGAAGGAAGCATTTAAAGCAGAAAAAGATATCAGGAGAGATGGAGAGTGAAATGAATGTTCCCGGCAAATGAAGACGCAACGGAGGATTTTACAGTAGATTCTTTTTTTTTTTACTGCAATATCCGCGCTTATTTCCATAATCTGCAATAACTAGATTATTAATATTCTGCATGAAATTGCTGCATTGCGTGACGAAAACCTTAATGGGAGCGGATCCACGGCGCTCCAATGTGATGCTTATAAATGCAAAATTTATTACAAATATTAGGTCGATAGATCATACATATATATATCAAAAAAGTGGTTTTAGTGAGACCAGATTATTGCATAAGTATCCGAGCATACAGTAAGGGCATGTCCTGACGGCACGGGTTTTCGGCTGGTTTTTCAGCCCGCCTGAAAAAACGGCCGAAAATGAGCACAATTGTGCTCTATGGAAAACCTGTGCAGCAGTCCCTACTGCACGGGTTTTCCGCCCAGCGGTTTTGTCGCCGGCGGACCGGCGACAAAACATTGAACATGCACAATCTTCCGTCTGGTTTCCGGACGGAACATGTGCATCTCAATGGGAGGGGGGAGGGCTGTTCTCCGCTCACCGCGGAGAAAAGCCGTCCCCCCCGCGGCCATGGGGATGGCCGCAAAACCGGACAAATACCGGCCGGCAAACCGGCCGGTATTTGTCCACTGCCGTGTAAACGGCCCCTAAGGGCTTGTCCCATGGAAGGGTTATTGGTCGGTTTTTCAGGTGGTTGCGGTTTTAGAAACCGTCTGAAAACCTGCAAGCAATGCTCCCCCATAGACTTCAATAAAAAAAAACAGTTCATCGATCCCCACTGAACTGTTTTTCCGCCGGGTGGTTTTTCACACCGGCAGCGGTCTGAAAATCTTAGAACATGTTCATTCTTTTGCCCGGTTTCCAGACTGAAAATTAACCCTGGAGTCAATGTAAACCGCTCAAAAGTGAGCAAGCGGTTTTTGATGCGGTTTTCGGTTTTTGCAAAAGTGAAGAATGATCCCACCTAGAGTGGGTTCGGAGAAACAGTAAAGTTTGAAAAGTTCGTGCTGAACTAGCCATTTCCAAACGGTTCGGCGCAACACTACAGTCAACACTCGATCCTGCTGCACAGCCCCCTTAACGCCACTAGGACGTACCCATATGTCCAGGTGGGTTAAAGGGGTATTCCCATCTGGCATAGTCATGGCATACTGCTAGGATATAGCATCACCTTATGATTAGTTCAAAAGTTATCAACACAGAAAGTTCCCATGTGGGTTCATAACAATTGGATCCAGCACCTTCAGCTCTGTGCTCAGCACCAGGGACTTACAATAAGGGCTTGTCCCCATGGAAGGGTTTTTGGATGGTTTTTCAGGTGGTTGCGGTTTTAGAAACCGTCTGAAAACCTGCAAGCAACGCTCCCCCATAGACTTCAATAAAAAAACAGTTCATAAGTCCCCACTGAACTGTTTTTCCGTCGGGTGGTTCTTCACTCCGCCAGCGGTCTGAAAAACTTAGAACATGTTCATTCTTCCGCCCGGTTTCCAGACTGAAAATTAACACTAGAGTCAATGTAAACCGCTCAGAAAGTGAGTGAACGGTTTTTGGGCGGAAGTGAAGAATGACCCCACCTATAGAGGGGTGTTTTTGGAGGTCCTTTTGCACTTTTTTAATACAAGAAGGTGCTGCAAAGCCCTTCAGTGTGAACGAGAGGGGACTGCTTGAAAAACAGTTAAAAAAACCTCTGGCAAAAAAGGGACAAAAACAGTCCAAAAACCGGTTGCAGTGAATGGTTCAGCTGAGGTCAAAACAGAGCTGTTTTTTGTCCTTTGCCATGTAAACGCACCTTAAGGGCGCGTCCCCACGTCAGAGAGCAAATACCGGTCGGATTATCACTGATTTGGGGTCGTGTACACGGCTGCAGGGGGGGGGCGGCTTTTCTCTGTGGTTTGCGGATTCGCCCGTCCCCATTCGCATTGACAGGTTCATGTTCCGCCCGAAAACCGGTCAGAACAATGAACACGTTCTACATTTTTCGGACCGCCGGTGGTGTAAAAAACCGTCCGATGGAAAATCCGTGCAGTGGGGACCGTTGCTCGGATTTTTCATAGAAGTCTGTGTAAAAGGTTGACAGCCGGTTTACAGATGGCTTTCAAAACCAAAAACCGGCTGCAAAACCGGCTGAAAATCCGGCTGTGGGGACCAGCCCTAAATGGCACAGATGTCAAGCGTCGACGTTTCGGCAAACAAGGCCTTCTTCAAGAGACATCAATAATGACAGACTATTGGTCCAAATAGGAGGAGAGAGAATGTCCCAATGTTGATGAGAGATGGGAAATCTGAGAAGCGTTGGTGGGAAAAAGGGGAAGAAGCCCTGGTAGGAACTATGCAATGAAGCAGGGCATTCACGGAGTCACCGTTGGTAGTATAGTGCAGTGGGGGCGTTTCTGGGTGGTCCGGGGACAGTTCTGGGTGGTCTGGAGGCATTCCCAAACGGCTTTGGCCCACACCTCCTGCAAAGTTCCCAGTTGGTTTGGAGGTGTTCTCAGGCAGTCTGGTGGTGGTCCCGAGTGGTCTGGGGGCGGTTCTGGGTGGTCTGGGGGCATTCCCGGATGGCTTTGCCCTCCACCTTATGCAAAGTTCCCAGTTGGTTCGGAGGTGTTCCCCGACAGTCTGTAGTTGGTCACGAGTGGTCTATGGGTGGTTCTGGATGGTCTGAGGGCCGTTCTGTATAGTCCGGGAGCATTTCCAGGCGGCTTTGGCCCCCACCTCCTGCAAAGTTCCCAGATGGTTTGGAATCGTTTCCCGACAGTCTGGAGGTGGTCCTGAGTGGTCTGGGCGTTTCTGGATGGTCAGGGGTGGTTCTGGTTGGTCTGGGGAAATTTCTAGACGGCTTTGCCCTCCACCTTCTGCAAAGTTCCCAGATGGTTTGGAGTCATTCCCCGGCAGGATGGAGGGGGTCTTGAGAGGTTCTGGGGACATTCCTGGACGGCTTTGCCCTCCACCTTCTGCAAAGTTCCCAGATGTTTTGCAGTCATTCCTCGGCATTACAGAGGTGGTCTTGAGCGGTTCTGGGTGGTCTGGGGACATTCCCGGTTGGCTTTGCCCTCCAACTTCTGCAAAGTTCCCAGATGGTTTGGAGTCATTCCCCGGCAGTATGGAGGTGGTCTTGAGAGGTTCTGGGGACATTCCCGGACGGCTTTGCCCTCCACTTTCAGCAAAGTTCCCAGATGGTTTGCAGTCATTCCTCGGCATGACGGAGGTGGTCTTAAGTGGTCTGGAGCGGTTCTGGGTGGTCTGGGGACATTCCCGGGCGGCTTTGCCCTCCACCTTCTGCAAAGTTCCCAGTTGGTTTGGAGGCGTTCTCAAGAAGTCTGTATGTGGTCCCGAGTGGTCTGGGGGGTGGTTCTGGATGGTCTGAAGGCTGTTCTGTGTGGTCCGGGGGCATTTTCAGACGGCTTTGACCCCCAACTCCTGCAAAGTTCCCAGTTGGTCTGGAGACATTCCCCGACAGTCTGGAGCTGGTCCTGAGTGGTCTGGGGCGGTTCTGTGTGGTCCGGGGGCATTCCCAGGTGGTTTTGCCCCTCACCTCCTGCAAAGTTCCTAGATGTTTGGAGTCATTCCCCGGTATTATGGAGGATGTCTTGTGTGGTCTGGTGTAGTTCTGGGTGGTCTGGGGACATTCCCGGGTGGCTTTGCCCTCTACCTTCTGCAAAGTTCCTAGATGGTTTGGAGATGTTCCCCTGCAGTCTGGAAATGGTCTGAGTGGTCTGGGGCGGTTCTGGATGGTTTTTCTGTGTGGTCCGGGGGCATTCCAAGGTGGTTTTGCCCCCCACCTTCTGCAAAGTTCCCAGATGGTTTGAAAGTGTTCCCCAGCAGTCTGGAGGTGGTCCTGAGCAGTCTGGGTCGGTTCTGGATGGTCTGAGGGCTGTTCTAAATAGTCTGCACAGTTGTGCAGGTCTGGGCTAAAAAATAGAGGGTTTTTTTAATGCTTCATGGGAAAAAAACGTAAGCAAAAACTAAGAAACTATTTTCTTCCTCCTGAAGGACGAAAAACCTGTGAACAGACCTAATACTTCGGACAGCTGAGGGGGTTGCTACAATTGTATCCAGTCGAGCAATTTTGCAATATAACAGCCCTTGAGAACAAGAGATTTCCCAGCCAACAAGCAGAGATCATGACAAAAAGAAGTTCCAAAATTTGTGTTATCCAAACATTAGAAAACATAGCGACTTTGTTCCAGAAACAGTGCCACACCTGTCCGTGGGAAGTGTCTGGTACTGCAGCTCAGTGAATAGGGCTGAGGCTGCAATAATACGCACAACCTGTAGTCAGATGAGGCGCTGTTTTTGAAAGAAATCAGCCATATTTTTGTAACCCTTGAGACCCCCTCGAACCATAGAAAATAGGCAGGAATCCCAGCCCCCGCCCTCCTCAACACTAGGTCACAGATTAGCAGCTTACACATCAACGTGCGCTGTGGCAAAACTAGTTATTTCTGATGTAGAGCGTGAAGGTAGCGCACAGAGATAAGCACCGCCGCCCCGGGAGCCGCTTGTTAAGTGTATCAGAAAAACTGGAAGCTTGTGAGCTTAGTGCAGAATTACAAGTGCAGACTGCCCGGGTATTATAAGCTCGCCCTAGACACGGCTATTATAACCCAGGATTAGCGAGCGGCCAATCGAGAGTCAGGAAAAATAAGAGCAACGCAAAACAGGAGAGAAGGTTGGTGCGGAGAGATGCAAGACGTGGAGATGCTGGTGACGGTAATGGACTGAGAGGGCCTTATGTATGAACACTGACTAACAGGAAGACTGTGTTGCTCATAGCAACCAATCAGAGCTCATAACAACCAGAGCCCATAGCAACCAATTAGAGCTCATAGCAACCAATCAGGGCCCATAGCAACCAGAGACCATAGCAACCAATTAGAGCTCATAACCACCAAACAGAGCTCACAGCGACCAATCAGAGCCCACAGCAACCAGAGGTCATAACAACCTATCAGAGCCCATAGCGACCAACCAGATCACATAGTAACCAATCAGAGCTCAAAGCAACCAATCAGAGCCAATAACCACCAATCAGAGCTCACAGCGACCAATCAGAGCTCATAGCGAC
Organism: Phyllomedusa bahiana; assembly: GCA_025379985.1. Lineage (NCBI taxonomy): Eukaryota > Metazoa > Chordata > Amphibia > Anura > Hylidae > Phyllomedusa > Phyllomedusa bahiana. The sequence continues at coordinate 22,315 of JAODAL010047067.1, read as the reverse complement.
CAATCAGAGCTCATAGCGACCAATCAGAGCCCATAGCGACCAATTAGAGCTCATAGCAACCACTCAGGGCCCATAGCAACCAGAGACCCTAGCAATCAATTAGAGCTCATAGCAACCAATCAGAGCCCATAACCACCAAACAGAGCTCACAGCTACCAGAGTCCACAGCAACCAGAGGTCATAACAACCTATCAGAGCCCATAGCGACCAACCAGATCACATAGTAACCAATCAGAGCACATAGCAACCAATCAGAGCCAATACCAATCAGGGCTCATAGCAACCAATCAGAGCTCATAGCAACCAATCAGAGCTCATAGCAACCAGTCAATACCCATAGTGACCAATAAGAGCTCAACTTTCATTTTCCCAGAGCAGTATGTGCAATGAAAGCTGAGCTCTGATTGGTTCCTATGAGCTCTGATTGGTTGCTTTGGGCCCTGATTGGTTACTATGAGCTCTGGGAGCTGATTGGTTGCTATGAGCTTTGGTTGTTATGGGCAACAGAGACAGTTCTAATAAATGAGGCCAAATGTTCCCAACAGTCAAACTCTTTGTTGCCAATAGCAACCAGTCAGAGCTCAAAGCAACCAGAGTGCAGCTTTAATTTTTCCAGAGCAGTATAAGAAATGAAAACAGAGCTCTGATTGGTTGCTATGGGAACTTATAGACAGTTTTGCCCATAGCAACTAATCAGAGCCCATAGAAACCAATCAGAGCTCAGCTTTCATTTTGCCAGAGCACCATATGAAATGAAAGCTGAGCACTGATTGGTTGCTATGAGCAACAAAGACTGTCACAGCTATAAAGTTTGCATACATAAGGCCCAGAGTCTTCCAAGGCTAGTGTTACGTGGGACTGCAGACAGGTCCTGCGGTGGCACCACCAAATGCCCCCTGCAGCTGCACCTTCTGCCAGGAACCAGGCGTCCCTCTATTCAGGGCTGTGGAGTCGGCAAGCCGAAGCCCAGACTCCGACTCCTCAATTTCCCAAACCTCCGACTCCCAACTACGACTCCTTACTCCCTCATACATGGCACATGTTTAAGTGATAACTTTACTGTAGTAAAATTGGTAACATCCGGCTGTTTATCACCTTATGATACAATAATCAAGCTATTTCGGTAGAACAGACACTGACAAGCAAAAGGGTAAACAATGTTTTGATCTTTTGAACACTTGTGGGTAGAGTTGAAGAAAAAGCTGTATTTGTACCCAAATGTCCAGTCTGCACCAAACATTGGGAAGTTAGAAGAGACCTGGGATCAGATTTTGATCAGATTGCTTGAATCTGATTCAGAGCCAGAAGGATTCAGGCAGTATTGAAAACCAAAGTAAATTTTCCCCAAAAATACTAACAAAATAATAAAAATTAACACAATTTTTGTAATTACTAAGCAGATGCTAAATACTTGCAAGTCAAATTTATGTATAAGAGGCATGTTCTAAAAAACGGCCTTTTAAAAGCTGTCGTGATATTGGCCTAATTACGCAACAAATTTTACCCATTTACGGACCGAAATACGGCCCATTCATTACGGTAATTCACAGTTCTCATAGAGAACTATGGATTACGTCTCCTCTCCCCGCCCGGCGAATCCGCCGGGCGGGGAGATAATTGACATGTCACTTTCTAGCGGCGTATACGTGCCGCTAGCAGTGATAGTCTATGGGCCGGCGAAGTGCCGGCCCCCTGCTTACTCCCCCCTCCCGCCCCCCCCCCCCGCCCACAGGCGAAAATTGCGGGGCGAAATTACGTCCCGCAATTAAGCCGTGTGAACATAGCCTAAGATATGTAAGATGACTGTATATAAAATGACAGCAGCCTCATGTACAAAGCTGTAGTGGATGGAGAGATATGGAGCCTGAAAGTCACAAACCATTGTTACCATTTTGCTTGTCAGTGTAAAATATATTTATTGGACATGACTTTAGAACACGAAAAATTGTAAATATGCAAAACACTGCAGGAACATTTGTGAAGTCTCTGAATTTGTTCTGAGAAATAGTATTGCCTCCATCAGATCCTGCATACATGACCTCACATCTGATCTCATTATTTCCAGGCTAGAGAACGGCCTCTCTACACTAACTTGGGGGCAAAGCGGTGACCACAGGGGCAACATCTCTAACAATGTCAGGGTATAAAGGAATTGCCTCAGCCACAGTCAGTTTTGATGAATGGTTAAACTCTTCTACTTCTTTGAAAACAGGTGAAAAATTTTGCTGAAATCTGTTTGCCCTGGGAGCGGAATCTTTTCCCCTGGGGCAGCGCTTTGCCTGCTCCATGTCATCAATTACACTCCTCATGTGATGAGGCTGAAGATATGGGAGCAGTAGCACTGGCCGGGCCCAATTCCTCTTGCTCTTTGCATCGAACTAACTGGACCAACTTATTATATATTTTGGGAGTCGGTCCATTTTATGACGACTCCGACTCCTGCAAAAAAGCCACCGACTCCGACTCCACGACTCCACAGCCCTGCCTCTCATCACGTGTCTGCTTCATTAACCTAATGCCCATAACGCATGCAACCGCTGAACAGAGCTTCTCTACGTCTCGCCCCAGTAAATGTACACACACGGGCCCGGCTTCAGTGTGAACAGAGCTATGTAGGTCATGAAGCGTTACATGGTGCCCATTAAAAGTGACCAGAGTACAGCACTGAAGATTTTGTAAACCTCCATAACACGGGTGAAGTCACTCAGATCCTCCTTCTCAGTGTCTCTGCCTTATTCTTCCCCATGCTTTATACTGCAGCTCGGTGTGCTCAGATCAGCTCCTGTGTATAAGCACAAGCCCAGCCACTGTATGACAATGAACGGAAAGCTGAAATCCAGGCTGTTGTTCTGTTCTTCCCTCATGCTTTATACTGCAGCTCAGTGTGCAAAAGCACAAGCCCACCAGGTGCACAAGAGCAGATATTTAGAATATAGCACTAACCCTTTCTCATGCTTTATACTGCAGACTGGTGTTCTCAGATTGGCTGCTGTGAGCAAGCACAAGCCTACCAGGTACGTATCAGTATGAAAAGCAGATATTTAGGCTGTTGCAATAACCCTTCTTCATTCTTTATACTGCAGATCAGAATTCTCAGATTGGCTGTTTTGTACAAGTACAAGCCCAGCAGGCGCATGTCAGTATCTAGGCCACTGCTCTGTCCCTCCCTTATGCTGCATACTGCAGATTGGTGTTCTTAGACTAGCTGCTGTGCATAAACACAAGTCCACCAGGTGCATGTCACCCAGATATACCTTCATAATCATCCCCCAGATACACCTCCATAATCATCCCCCAGATACACCTCCATAATCATCCCCCAGATACACCTCCATAATCATCCCCCAGATACACCTCCATAATCATCCTCCAGATACACCGCCATAATCATCCCCCAGATACACCTCCACAATCATCCCCCAGATACACCGCCACCAATCATCCCCCAGATACACCGCCATAATCATCCCCCAGAAACATGTCCACAATCATCCCCCAGATACATCGCCATAATCATCACCTAGATACACCGCCATAATTATCTCTCAGATACACCGCCACCAATCATCCCCCAGATACACCGCCACCAATCATCCCCCATATACACCGCCACCAATCATCCCCCAGATACACCTCCACAATCATCCCCCAGATACACCTCCACAATCATCCCCCAGATACACCTCCACAATCATCCCCCAGATACACCTCCACAATCATCCCCCAGATACACCTCCACAATCATCCCCCAGATACACCTCCACAATCATCCCCCAGATACACCTCCACAATCATCCCCAGATACACCTCCACAATCATCCCCCAGATACACCTCCACAATCATCCCCCAGATACACCTCCACATTCATCCCCCAGATACACCTCCACAATCATCCCCCAGATACACCTCCACAATCATCCCCCAGATACACCTCCACAATCATCCCCCAGATACACCGCCACAATCATCCCCCAGATACACCGCCACAATCATCCCCCAGATACACCGCCATAATCATACCCCAGATACCCCGCCACAATCAACCCCAGATACACCTCCACAATCATCCCCCAGATACACCGCCACAATCATCCCCCCAGATACACCGCCACAATCATCCCCCAGATACACCGCCACAATCATCCCCCAGATACACCGCCACAATCATCCCCCAGATACACCTCCACAATCATCCCCCAGATACACCTCCACAATCATCCCCCAGATACACCTCCATAATCATCCCCCGGATACACCGCCATAATCATCCCCCGGATACACCGCCACAATCATCCCCCAGATACACCGCCACAATCATCCCCCAGATACACCGCCACAATCATCCCCCAGATACACCGCCATAATCAGGAAACCACTCTGATTGCGCAAAAATGTATAAACCTGTGTATTAAAAATGCAACAAAACTCTTTTTCTTCTTACCACTGGGACCAGTACCCTACTTTACGGGCGGCGGCCCTGCTTCCCTCGGGCTGCCAAAGTTTTTAGCCTTCAAATAAAATAATGAGATTTTCTCAAAAGTTCTCTCTGACATCATTTTTTTCTTTCCTTCGTTCAATGAGGAAAACGATTTTGTATTCACAGAACCGTCTCTCTCTTTTTCTTCTTAAATCCCAACAGCGTTTAATGTTCCAGAAAAGCTTTTTTCTAGATGGCGCGATAATTCTTTCCATCTCTGACAAACGTATGTGAGCAAAAAAAATAAAAATTCCCTCTATAGGATATAAAAGGGTCCTCGGCCCCACTTCAGCATCAAAAGTTTCACAAAGTGAAATTGCAGGCGGTGAGGAAATTACCGGCTGATTCGACATCAGGGCCTTATCAGATCTGAGGCGACAGAACCTAATGGCAAAAAATGATTCATCCCTCTACGCAACCAATGTCAACCTCAAGCTAAGCCCTGATGGATCACACGAAGATCTATCTGCCCTGCGATAGACAGGTGACCACCATGAAGACCACCCGTAAAGCCTCCCAGATTGGGAAGACGCTGTAGCTGCCCTGGATAGCGGAGGAAAGGACAACTGCTGTGGACAGAAGTCTAGCCCATAAGTTTTTGTCACTATTTTACGAAAAGCTTCTTGGTCTATGATGAACCTGCCCTTGTAGTGTCAGGGGTTCACCTAGTAGATAACTAGGGCTGTATCAGATCTGAGGCGGCAGAACCTAATGGCAAAAAATTATTCATCGCCCTATGTAACCAAAGTCATCCTGAAGCTAACCCCTGATGGATCACATGGAGGTCTGTCTGCCCTATGATAGACAGGTGACCTCCAAGAAGACCATCCGTAAAGCCTCCCAGATTGGGAAGACGTTGTAGCTGTGGACAGAGTTCTAGCCCATAAGTTTTTGTCACTATTTTACGAAAAAACCTTCTTTGCCTATGGTGAACCTGCCCTCATAGTGTCAGGGGTTCACCTAGTAGATAACTAGGGCCGTGTCAGATCTGGGGCAGCAGAACCTAATGGTAAAAAATGATTCAGCCCTCTACTCAACCAAAGTCATCCTGAAGCTAACCGTTGATGGATCACACGGAGGTCTGTCTGCCCTGTGATAGACAGGTGACCACCATGAAGACCACCCGTAAAGCCTCCCAGATTGGGAAGACGCTGTACCTGCCCTGGATAGTGGTGGAAAGGACAATTGATGTGGACACAGTTCTGGCCCATAAGTTTTTGTCACTATTTTAAGAAAACCTTCCTTGTCTATGGTGAACCTGCCCTTGTAGCGTCAGGGGTTCACCTAGTAGATAACTAGGGCCGTATCAGATCTGAGGCAGCAGAACCTAATGTCAAAAAATTTTTCATCCCTCTACGCAACCAAAGTCATCCTGAAGCTAACCCCTGATGGATCACATGGAGGTCTGTCTGTCCTGTGATAGACAGGTGACCTCCAAGAAGACCACCCGTAAAGCCTCCCAGATTGGGAAGATGTTGTAGCTGTGGACAGAGTTCTAGCCCATAAGTTTTTGTCACTATTTTAAGAAAACCTTCTTTGTCTATGGTGAACTAGGGCCGTATCAGATCTGAGGCGGCAGAACCTAATGGCAAAAAATTATTCATTCCCCTATGCAACCAAAGTCATCCTGAAGCTAACCCTTGATGGATCACACGGAGGTCTGTCTGCCCTGTAAGAGACAGGTGACCACCATGAAGACCTCCCGTAAAGCCTCCCAGATTGGGAAGACGCTGTAGCTGCCCTGGATAGCGGAGGAAAGGACAACTGCTGTTGACACAGTTCTGGCCCATAAGTGGTTGTCACTATTTTAAGAAAACCTTCTTTGTCTATGGTGAACCTGCCCTTGTAGCGTCAGGGGTTCACCTAGTCTTGCTCCTTCTCTTAGAGATAGAGTATCATGTGAGCAATATGGACGTGGCTCTAATTCTCCTTCTGACGGCCCCATGCCTGGGCATTACTTGGCTTACCATGGCCCATATACCAAGAGGCCTCAACCCTGGAGTTTAAAGGGGTTCTCTCACTAAAAAGATTAGCATTTGACATGTAGGGAACAATAATTGAAGACTTTTTCCAACTACATTGCTTTGTTGTTTTTTTTTTGCTTTGTTGAGGAGATAAAAGAAATTTGATCTGCTCTGAGTGCACACAGGTTGGCATCTGAGAGCAGGGAGTGACGTCACATGGTCGGCACATAGGATGCCAGCAGCTTAGAACAGAGTGTGTTACCTCTAACAAACGATGGAGAGTAATTACTTTTGTTTACTCTACAGATAAGATCTCCTGCTCTCATGCCAGTGCAATTAGAAGAACAGTGACTACAGAGCTGATATGCTTATCACTGCTATAGAAACACCCACAGTCTGACAAGGAAAAGACAGGAAGCGTGTATCTAAAGCTGCTTGTGGCTCTGAAACAGTGTGGTAAGATGACCCCTTTAAGTGAATTACAGGCTAATTCTTCATCAGATCGGTAAGTGAATGCCAGATCAGATTTGAGGAGTTAGAACCTAATGCCAAGAAATGATTACTCCTTCTGACAGAACCAAAAATCAGTCTCTTAGAGCCTTAAAGGGGTTTTCTTCACAGAGACACAGGTTGCTTCAGACTCATAATTCCTGTTGAGGCTGTGGGTGGTTCTCTAGCAGTGATTAGTATATTTTGCTCCTCTATAACTAGCTGTGGTTACAGAGACATAAGCACAGGAGATTTAATCTGTAAGTAAAAGAAGCTACAGGACTAAAAACAGTTCCTTATGAAAGAGAAAGACTCTGCGCCTGCGACCACAGTGATGTCCCTCCCTGCTCTCTGTCTAATCAGGAAGGGCGCTATGGACAGTAACCTACAGACACTTGTGGGCACTCAGAGCAGATAAAATCTCACTTATCTCCTGACCAGGACAAATTTAGAAGAGCAATGTATTTAGTAAAAGTCTTCAATTACCACTCCCTACATATTGAAAGCTAATTACTGTAGTGAGAAAACCCCTTTAAACTAGCCCTTTATGGATCACATTGGAGTCCGTCTGCCCCAGGGAAAGAAAGGTGACCACCAAGAAGGCCACCACTATAGCTTCCCATCTTGGGAAGGGCTGTGGCTGTCACTTTTCCTGCCTAGTAATCACACGCACTCACTGCTGAGCCAGTGTTCAGCCCCAGGTGCTGTCATTCTACTCCTGTCCTCTGTGCTCCTTAGTAATCACACACACTCACTGCTGAGCAAGTGTTCAACCCTGATGCTGTCATTCTACTCCCATCCTCTGTGCACCTTAGTAATCACACACACTCACTGCTGAGCAAGTGTTCAGCCCTGATGCTGTCATTCTACTCCTGTCCTCTGTGCTCCTTAGTAATCACACACTCCCTGCTGAGCGAGTGTTCAGCCCCAGGTGCTGTCATTCTACTCCTGTCCTCTGTGCTCCTTAGTAATCACACACACTCACTGCTGAGCGAGTGTTCAACCCCAGGTGCTGTCACTCTACTCCCGTCCTCTGTACTCCTTAGTAATTACTTAAACAGTGCAAATAAATAAAAAGAGAAGAGAAACCTCAATCAGGTATGTGCACTGAGGGAAAAAAATCAACACGTTTGGTTCCTGCAGGGATTTAAACCTATGACCCCTATGCTGAAAGGCAGTTCTAACCACTTGGCTACATTGTAGCTACTCACAGTTGTTGAAATAGACCTTTGTTTGACTAGAGTGAGCACACTGTGGGGAAAGGCATGGCGATGTCAAGCCTGCTGGGTCACATGATATGCAGTTCCTACAAATCATACACGCCTCTTTTGAGCACATTGAAAGCTGAACCAGGACAAACCAGGTTTGAAATGCCTTTGTGGCAAAACCCCTTTAATGTAGCAGGTCATCATACCTAACTGCAGCAACCCTGTGTTATTTCTTCAGACTTGCCCTTGAAACTTACTGCTAGCACACCCACCAAACCACATGAAGACTCTCACACCTGGACTATATCCTACCTATAACCCTGACCACAATCCAAGATACTAATCACTGTAATACTGCCCCCTGTAGGCAGGAACAAAGACCTAATAGGGTAGAAGAATTTTCACATTTGTCTGGGGGTTGCCCTTTTATTTGACCTTTATGGAGATAAATAGATATGAGACAGAGGAAAAGATATGAGGAAAAGATAGAGATGGATGGAAGGATAGATAGACATTGATTAATAGATAAAAGACATGGAACAGAGAAATATGGTAGATAGATACTGTAGATATGGGATAGACAGATAGATAGATAGATAGATATGAGATAGATAGATAAATAGATAGATATGGGATAGATAGATAGATAGATAGATAGATATGGGATAGATATAGACAGATATGAGATAGATAGATATGAGATAGATAGATAGATAGATAGATATGATAGATAGATATGTAGATAGATATGTGATAGATAGATATGTGATAGATAGATTGTTTTTTGATAGATAGATAGATAGATATGGGATAGATAGATATGAGATAGATATGGGATAGATATATAGATAGATATGGGATAGATAGATATGTGATAGATAGATATGGGATAGATAGATAGATATGAGATAGATAGATATGTGATAGATAGATAAATAGATAAATATGAGCTAGATAGATAGATATGAGAGAGAAAGAGATAGATAGATAGATAACTATGAGATAGATAGATATGAGAGAGAAAGAGATAGATAGATAACTATGTGATAGATAGATATGAGATAGATAGATAGATAGATAGATAAATAGATAAATATGAGCTAGATAGATAGATATGAGAGAGAAAGAGATAGATAGATAGATAGAGATAGATAGAGGATAGATAGATAGATAGATAGATAGATAGATCAGGCACAGTACTAATTACAATGTAGATGACGTTCTGGGCCAGTTATAGTAACCTGAGGCTTTTACCAGTCACGAAACTAGAACTCTAGAGGTTCCTCGCAGGGTGTCCCCCAGTCCCAGGTTGGCGCCCGGCTCTACACATCACACAGGTAGTTTATCTTTTTTCTCCTTCCTCTATGAAATCCATAGGTTGTATAATGCACCTCCCTGGAACAATCACGCTGGGAGCGTCCCCCCGGCCGGAGGCTCCATCACCCACCCCAGACCGAGGAGGTAGCTGCTCTATGAGTAATGGTCAGCACTAGCCCGGATTACACTGGAGCAGACAACCACCAGGCATGGAGAGACCTGAGAAACCAGAGCATTAGAGGGGATTACAAATCATGAGGACCGCGGGTAAACACTATGGTCACATCACTAGAGCTTCTGTCATCCTAGAAGGTAGAGCACACGGATATACGTGCACGGAACATACCCGATCAGCACCACATAACTCATAACATGGTTGATGTAATTACGGATTATTGACCCATGTCTGATGTTTTATATGGAAAAGACTGAGATGGATCAATAGATAGATTAACTGACAGATAATAGATACAGGATAGAAGATAAAACATAGCGAGGTACGGAATAGACTAATAAGCAATAAACAGATATGAGATAGAAAGATAAATATACGATAGATAGAGATAGATAGAGGATAGATAGATAGATAGATAGATATGGGATAGATAGATAGAGATAGATAGAGGATAGAAGATAGATAGATAGATATGGGATAGAAGACAGACAGATAGATAGATAGATAGAGGATAAATAGATACATAGAAAGATAGATAGATAGATAGATATGGGATAGAAGACAGACAGACAGATAGATAGATAGATAGATAGATAGATAGATAGATGGATATGAGATAGATGGATAGATATGGGATAGATAGATATATATGAGATAGATAGATAGATATGAGATAGATAGATATGAGATAGATAGAAAGATAGATAGATAGATATGAGATAGATGTATAGATAGATAAATAGATAGATAGATAGATAGATAGATAGACAGATAGATAGACAGTTTGCCCGCTCTCACTGATAATTCCACCTGATAGATATGAGATAGATAGATAGAAGATAGATAGATATGAGATAGATAGATAGATAGATATGAGATAGATAGATAGAAGATAGATAGATATGAGATAGATAAATAGATAGACAGTTTGCCCGCTCTCACTGATAATTCCACCTGATAGATATGAGATAGATAGAAGATGGATAGATAGATAGATATGAGATAGATAGATAAATAGATAGATAGATATGAGATAAATATGAGATAGATAGATATATAGATAGACATATAGATAGATATGAGATAGATAAATAGATAGATATGAGATAGATAGATAGATAGATAGATAGATAGAAGATAGATAGATAGATATGAATAGATAGATAGATAGATAGATATGAGATAGATAGATAGATAGATAGATATGAGATAGATAGATAGATAGATAGACAGTTTGCCCGCTCTCACTGATAATTCCACCTGATAGATATGAGATAGATAGAGATGGATAGATAGATAGATATGAGATAGATGATAGATAGATATGAGATAGATATGAGATAGATAGATATTAGATAGATATATAGATAGATATGAGATAGATAGATAGATAGATAAGAGATAGATAAGAGACAGATAAGAGACAGATAAGAGATAGATAGATAGATATGAGATAGATAAGAGATAGATATGAGATAGATAGATATGAGATATATAGAAATGAGATAGATAGATATGAGATAGATAGATAGAAATATGAATAGATAGATATGAGATAGATAGATAGATAGATAGATAGACAGTTTGCCCGCTCTCACTGATAATTCCACCTGTAGAAATCTCCAGTGCATGTCTCTATCTCGCGCCTCTGCCCCGCCGTGGTGGTCGTGGGCACTTCCCTGAGAGCAGTCAGTGCCCCCCACACTCAGCGCCCACTTTCCCGGGCTGCGTCCATGCCTCCAGCACGTGTGGGGAGTCATGGACTGGCAGCAGGTCACATGCAGGACACATACATGAGGTCTCACCTTAAAGGCGATGTCATAGAACTCTCCGCTGCTGCTGAGGGACGGGCGCCCGGACAGCACCATGCCATTGCTCTGGCTCTCGGTGCCCGCCTTGCCGTTCTCCTTGGCCGGGGGGGGCGCTGCAGGCGGCCGGGGAGCTGCTGCCTTTACTCTTCTGGCTCGTCTTCCTGGACATGATGCGACTTGTAGGAGTCTCTATGGGACGGGTCACTTACAGCCAGAGTCACTGGGCCGGTGGCCGGCTGCTGAGCCCTTGCAGTGTCTCGGAGGAGGTTGAGGATCACTGGACTCCCGGCATCTGACTCCTGCACTGAACCAGTCCTCCAGGTGTCTATTTCTATGGAACAGGGGTGGAAGCGAACCCTCTGGTCTATTCGATGCTGGATTGTTCGCTTGTTCCTTCTTCCTGAAGAGCCCTTGGTTTTCGAGTCCTTCTTCGCTGGGAACTTGTGGCCCCCGTTGCTGCCGGCTCCTGTCTCCTCCGATCTGTGTGCTGCTGCCTAACCCCAGCGCTCCCCGCTGCCCTCCTTCCTCAGCTCCTGTCACTCCCAGCGCTGGCAGCTGGTGTCTCCGTGCAGCCTCTTCCCAGCTGCTCTCGTCCCTTGTTCTGCACTCTCTGGGTGTCTCTTATCCTCTGCTGCGCTCTCTACGTATCCTGGGAACTCACCCCAAGTCCCTCCAACACCTGCAAACACAATGTCACGCACGCTGCACTGCGAGTGCACAATACGGCTTGTACCCGTGATGTAATATAGTGTGCACCCTAATGTAACAGCATAGACTGACCCCCAGTATGGTCTGCACCCTCCTGCAACTAGTAATAATATAGACTGTCCCTTTATACGGTCTGCACCCTCCTGCAACCAGTTATAATAGAGACTGTCCTCCAATACGGTCTGCACCCTCCTGCAACCAGTTATAATAGAGACTGTCCTCCAATACGGTCTGCACCCAACTGCAACTAGTTATTACATACACAGTCCCCTAATATGTTATGCACCCTCCTGCAACCAGTTATGTTATAAAATACACCCTAATATGGTCTGCAATTTAATATAGCATGTACCCTCCTGCAACCAGTTATAATACGGACTGTCCCTAATATAGTGTGCACCCTCCTGCAACCAGGTATTACACAGACTGCCCCTAATAAACTGTGCACCCTCCTGCAACCAGGTAAAAAACAGACTGCCACTAATAAAATATGCAACCAGGTATAACAAAGACTGCTCCTAATATAGCGTGCGCCCTCCTGCAACCAGGTACAATACAGACTGCCTCTAATACACTGTGCACCCTCCTGCAACCAGGTACAATACAGACTGCCACTAATTTACACTTGTGCACCCTCCCGCAACCGGTAACAATACAAAACTGGCCCCTAATATAGTGTGCACCCTCCCGCAACCAGGTACAATACAGACTGCCCTAATATAGTGTGCAAACCCCCCTGCAACGGTACAATACAGACTGCCCTAATATAGTGTTTCACCCTCCTGCAACCAGGTACAATACAGACTGCCCCTAATGTAGTGTGCACCCTCCTGCAACCAGGTACAATACAGACTGCCCCTAATGTAGTGTGCACCCTCCTGCAAACCAGGTTTCAAATACAGACTGCCCCTAATGTAGTGTGCACCCCCCTGCAACAGGTGCAATACAGACTGCCCGCTAATATAGTGTGGGACCCTCCTGCAACCAGGTACAATACAGACTGCCCCTAATATACTGTGCACCCTCCTGCAACCAGGTACAATATAGACTGCCCCTAATACACTGTGCACCCTCCTGCAACCAGGTTCAATAAAGACTGCCCCCTAATATAGTGTGCACCCTCCTGCAACCAGGTGCAATACAGACTGCCCCCTAATATAGTGTGCACCCTCCTGCAACCAGGTGCAATCCAGACTGGCCCTAATATAGTGTGCACCCTCCTGCACCCAGGGCAAATACAGACTGCCCCTAATACACTGTGCACCCTCCTGCAACCAGGTACAATACAGACTGCCCCCTAATACACTGTGCAACCTCCTGCAACCAGGTACAATACAGACTGCCCCTAATATAGTGTGCACCCTCCTGCAACCAGGTGCAATACAGACTGCCCACTAATATAGTGTGCACCCTCCTGCAACCAGGTGCAATACAGACTGCCCCCTAATATAGTGTGCACCCTCCTGCAACCAGGTGCAATACAGGGCTCCCCCCAATATAGTGTGCACCCTCCTGCAACCAGGTGCAATACAGACTGCCCCTAATAGAGTGTGCAACCTCCTGCAACCAGGTGCAATTTCAGACTGCCCCCTAATATAGTGTGCCCCTCCTGCAACCAGGTGCAATACAGACTGCCCCCTAATATAGTGTGCACCCTCCTGCAACCAGGTGCAATACAGACTGCCCCTTATACACTGCGCTCTCTGATAGGACAATATTGTGTCCCCTGAAGTTTAACATCCTAATGCAACAGGGCACCCATCCAGCCGCCCCCAGCACAGAGCATGCACCCTGACACTGCCCCGCTGTCTGCCCCCAGGACCCTCTGTACCGCAGGACTAGCTCCCTACCGCCAGTGCGGCACCCAATACTACAAGCATCCGCCTGTGCGTCCGCAATGAGCAGCGCTGTGGCCCCGGCTCCGGTCCCGGGATGCTCCGCCGCCGCCGCCGCCGCTTCCTCTCACCTCTCAGGCACCGGTATCAGCCTGGGCTTAGAGGGCGTGGCGCCGTCCTGACTGACAGGGGCGGTAACCAATAAGTGCGGCCAGGCACTGACAACAATGGGGAAGGGGAATCTGTGCAGCCAATGAGCAGGCACCGGGCGGGGTTATGTAAATGAGGCAGGACAGATGCTGCTGTTTGATCTCCTCCAGTGCTCTGTGTCTGTGTCATGTCCTCATCCGCGTCCCTCCCTCTGCTCCTCCTGTCACTGGCAGCGGCCGGCGGCGCGGACACCAGGGCACAGCCACTAAAATCCTAGCAAACCTACTCTCATCCGGGATGGGATATATGTTTCTGGGAAACCTGCAGGATTCTGATTTCAGCCTGACTTTCCTGGTGTCCTAAAATAACCCCACTGGTGACCACCTAGAATCAACTTCACTGGTGGCCCCAAGAATCTCCACTGGTGGCCCCAAGAATCATCTCCCTGGGTCGAGGCCCAAGATAAACTTCCACTGGTTGGCCCACAAGAATTCATCACGCACGCACTGGTGGCTCAAGAAATACAACTCACACTGAGTGGACCCAGAATCAGTTCTCAATGGTGGCCCAAGAAGCAACTCCACTGGTGACGCCAAGAATCAACTCACTGGTGGCCCAAGAATCACAACTCCACTGACTGGCACACCAAGAATAACTCCAATGGTGACGCCAAGATCATCTCACTTGGTGGCCACAAGTATAATCTCCAATGGTGGCCCCAAGACAAGAATCAATCCAATGGTGACGCCAAGAATCATCTCAACTGTGGCCCAAGATCAACTCCATGGTGACCCCATGAATCAACTTCTCTGGTGGCCAAACAATCAAACTCCAACTGTGAGCCAAGTATCATCTCCATGGTGGACCAAGAAATCAACTCACTGGTCGGCCCCAAGAATCAACTCCACTGGTGCTCGCAAGAATCATCTCCAATGGGTGGCCCCCAAGAATCAACTCTCTGGTGACGCCAAGAATCATATCACTGGTGGCCCAAGAATCTACTCCAATAGGTGGACCCCAAGAATCATCTCAACTGGTGGCCCATGACCTCTTACACTCGGTGGCACTAAGAATCAACTCCACTGGTGGCCTAAGAATCAACTCCACCTGTGACCAAGAATTCATCTCCACTGGTGGCCAAGAAATTCAACTCTACACATGGTGGGCCCCAAGAATCAGCTCACTGGTGGATCCCAGAATCTTCTCCTGCTGGCCCAAGAATCTACTACACTGGTGGCACCAAGATCAGCTCCCCTGGTGGACCCAAGAATCAACTCACTGGAGGGCCCCAAGAATCAACTCCAATGGTGAACACAAGAATCAACTCCACTGGTGGGACCATGGAATCAAATCCCACTGGTGTGCCCCAAGAATTCACTCAACTGGTGGACCCCAAGATTCAACTTCCCACTGGTGGCCACCAAGAATCAAACTACAACTGGTTGGATCCATGTATCAACTCCACTGGGTGGATCCCAAGAATTCAACTCAATGTTGGCAACACACAAATCAACTCCCACTGGTGGACCCCAAGAATCATTCCACTGGTGGACCCCAAGAAATTCATCTCCAATTGTGGACACAAGTAATCAAAAACTCACACTGGTGGCCCCAAGAATATACTCCACTGCGTTGGATCCAAGAATCATACTCAATGGTGGGCCCCAAGAATCAACTCACTGGTGGACCACCAGAATCAACTCCAATGGTGCCAACAAGAATCAACTCCACTGGTGGATCCCAAGAATCAACTCCACTGGTGGCAACAACAATCAACTCCACTGGTGGACCCCAAGAATCAATTCCACTGGTGGACCCCAAGAATCATCTCCACTTGTGGTCCACAAGAATCAACTCCACTGGTGGCCCCAAGAATCTACTCACTGTTGTGGATTCCCAAGAATCAACTCACTGGTGGGCCCCAAGAATCCGTCCCTGGTGGACCCCACAGATCAACTCACACTGGTGGGCCCCAAGAATCAAACTCCCTGGTGACCTCCAAGAATCAACACCACTGGTGGGAACGCAGACTCAACTCCACTGGTGGGCCCCAAGAATCAACTCCATCTGGTGGACCCAAGAATCAACTCCAATGGTGACGCCAAGAATCATATCACACTGAGTGGCACCAAGAATCAACTCCCACTGGTGACCCCAAGAATCATCTTCCACTGGTGGCCCAGGACTCTACACTGGTGGCACCTAGAACAACTCCCCAACTGGTGGGCCCTATGAATCACACATCTACTGGTGACCCAAGAATCATTCCCAATGGTGGCTCCCAAGAATCAAACTCCACTGGTGGGCCCCAGAATCAACTCCACTGGTGGATAACAGAATCAACTCTCTGCTGGCCCATAAGAATCTACTCACTGGTGGGCCAAGAATCAGCTCCTGGTGGACCCCAAGAATACAACTCCACTGGTGGGCCATAGAATCAACTCATTGGTGACCCCAAAGTATCAACTCAACTGTGGGACCAAATCAAACTCCACTGGTGACCCAAGAATCAACTCACTGGTGGACCCTAAGAATTCAACTCCACTGGTGGCCAAAAGAATCACATCCACTGGTGGGTATCCAAGAATCAACTCCACATGGTGGGATCCCCAAGAATCTACTCAACTGGTGGCAACAACAATTCAACTCCATGGTGGACACAAGATAAATTCCACTGGTGGACCCCCAAGAATCATCTCCATTTGTTGGACCACTAGTATCAAATCCACTGGTGGCCCCGGACCATAGAATTCTACTCCACTGGTGGATCCAAGAATCAACTCCACACTGGTGGGCCCCAAGAAATCAAATCTTCACTGGTGGATCCCCAAGAATCAACTCCCACTGGGTGGCACAAGAATCAAGACTCACCTGGTGGATCCCAAGAATCAACTCCACTGGTGGATCCAAGTATCAACTCCACTCAGGTGGCAACACACAATTCAACTTCCACTGGTGGACCCCAAGAATCAATTTCTCACTGGTGGACCCAAGAATCATCTCCACTTGTGGACCACAAAGAATCTAACATACAACTGGTGGCCCATGAATCTAACTCCACTGGTGGATCCCATGAATCTAACTCCACTGGTGGGCCCCAAGAATCACTCCTGGTGGTCCCAAAGAATCAACTCCACTGGTTGGGCCCCAAGTTTAAAACTCCACTGGAGACCCCACGGGAATAAACACCACTGGTGTGGTCCCCCAAGAATCAACTCAAATGGTGCCCCAAGAAATCAACTCACTGGTGGACACCAAGATAGAATCACGCCAATCGGTGGCAACAACAATCAACTCACTGGGTGGATCCCAAGAATCAACTCCACTGGTGGATACACAAGTATCAACTCCACTGGTGGGGGGCAACAACAATCAACTCACTGTGGACCCCAAGATCAGTTCCATGGTGGACCCCAAGAATCATCTCCACTTGTGGACCCAAGATGCACCTCCATGGTGGCCCCAAAGAATCACTCTCCACTTGGTGAGATACCCAAGAATCAACTTACACTGGGGGCCCACAAGAATCAATCTCCACTGGCTAGGGACCCCATGACATCAACTCACTGGTGGCGATCCCAAGGAATCAACTCAATGGTTGCCCAACGGAATCAACTCCCACTGGTGGTCCAAGACATCAACTCAATGGTGGCCCCAAGGGAATCAACTTCACGGTGAATCCCAAGAATCAACTCCACTGGTGGATCCCAAAAATAACTCAACGGGGGCAACAAACAATCAACTCACACTGCGTGGGACCCCAAGAATCAACTTCCACTGGTGTACCCCAAGAATCATCTCACTGGTGGTCCCAAGAATCAACTCCACTGGTGTGGCCCCTACCAGAATCAAAACTCCACTGGCGTAGACCCCCAAGAATCATCTCCATGGTGGACCCCATGAATCAACCTCCATGTCTTGCCCAAGGAATTCAACTCCATGGTGGACCTCCAAGAATGCAACTCACTGGTGCCACAAGAATCAACTCACACTGGTGGAATCCCAGGATCAACTCCACTGGGTGGATCCAAAAATCAAATCACTGGGGTGGCAAACAACATTAAAATCCTCTGGTGGACCCAAAGAATCAACTACTGGTAGTACCCCAAGTATCATCCTTCCATGGTGGACCCAAGATCAACTGCACCTGGTGGGCCCAAGCATCAACTGCACTGGTGGGCCCAAGAATCAATACAATGTGGCCCAAGAATTCAACTTCACTGGTGGATACCATAGAATTAAATCCACTGGTGCAACAACAATCAACTCCATAGAGGACCCCAAGAATCAAACTCACGGTGGACCCAGATCAACTCCACTGGTGCTCCACAGGCCCCAAGAATCAAACTCACACTGGTGTGCCCAAGACTCATACTCCAACTTGGGGGACCCAAGAATCAACTCCACGGGGGGCTCTTGACTCAACTCACTGGTGGACCCAAGAATCAACTCCACTGGTGGGCTCCAAAAATTAACCCCACTGGTGAGTCCTCAAGAATCCCCACCAGCACCCGGCTCCCCAGCACCCACCTCTCCAGCAGCGCCCGCCTCCCCAGGAGCACCCGTCTCCCCACCAGAGCCCAGCTACCCACCAGCACCTGATTCCGAACCAGCATTCAGCTTCCCACCAGCAACAGGATCCCCATCAGCACCTGATTCTCCTCAGCAGCACCCACCAGCACTTGGCTCCCCACCAGCTACCAGATGATTCTTGGGGCCCATATGTGGTAGATTCTTGGGTCCAACAGTGGAGTGGATTCTTGAGGCCACCTGCTGGAGTTCATTCTTGGGGGGTCACCAGTGGAGTTGATCGTGAGGCCCACCCAGTCGGAGATGATTTTGGGGTTCCCAACAGTTGGAGTTGATCTCATTGGGGTCAACAGTGGAGATGATTCTTGGGGCCCACCAGGGGAGTCATTATTGGGGGGTCCACCAGTGGAGTTATTTTGGGCCCACCAATGGAGGGATTCTTGGGGCCACAGTGGAGTTGATTCTTGGGGGCCACCATTGGCAGATGATTCTGGGGCACAGTGGAGATGATATCTTGGGTCACACACAGTGGATAGTTGATTCTTGGGGCCACCATTGGAGATGATTCTTGGGCCCCACCAGTGGAGTTAGTTTTTGGGTCCCACCAGTGGAGATGAATCTTTGGGCCCACCAGTGGAGGTGATTCTTGGGGTGCACTGTTCTGCTATTCATAATTTTGAGCCAGATAAAGTCATATGGTTCCACCACAGTTTACACCTTTGTCACTGTTTCCAACCCTATCCTAAAGTGGGAATAGGTTTTGGGTCACATCATCTTGTATTAAGGTGCTAAAAAATTTAAACTTTTTACTCCACTCTCAATGTCAATGTGAAATAATAGGCATGGTCCCTGCCGAATTGTTGTGGGTCCATTATTTTAACCACCAAAGCCAGTTTTGACACAGACCCATTTTTCAAATCTGACGTGTCACCTTATGTGGGAATAACTTTTTGATACTTTTGGTCCATACAATCCTTGTTTTGTTTGTGAAAAATGAAATGTTGAAAAATTTGGCATTTTCGAAGTTTAAAAAAAAAGCCCCCAAAAAATTTTTTATGCAAATTCTTCCAGTTCGGCAAATTCTTTTGTGGGTGTAAACTGTTGTTTGGGGCTGGAAAAGGGGTACAAAGGAGGGGGGCTTTTGGCTTTTGGAACGCAAATTTTTTGGGGGGTCCATGTTTCACTTGCAAACCCCCCAAATACCAGACAGGTGAAACCCTTCCCGAGGTCACTCCTTTTTGGATTAACACCCCCCAGGGGTTCATTAGGGGGTTTTGTGCATTTTGGGCTCACAGTTTTTTTTACTTGGGCCGTGCAAACCCAAAAAAAAAAATTCAGTTCCCTCATTGTTCTTTGGGCTTCTTTTTACGCGTTTTCGCCGTGCGGTTATAAAGACGGTCCTTTATGTGGTCGGTAAATTAAATTCTATAAAATTTTAAAAAGTTTTTTTTCGTTTTATCTTTTTTACAACAGAATTGTTTTTTTTGTCTCATAGTCTGCGGCCCTTACTTTTTTTACTTTTATGTTACAAGCTTGTAAAGGGCTTGTTTTTTGTGGGGTGATTTCACTAATCATTGGTCCATTGTTCATTGAGCTTTGATCGCTTTTTTCAAGGTTTTTGGGGGGGGGAGTACAAAATACAGCATTCCTGGTGTGTTTTTTTTTTTTTTACAGCCGTCCTTGCAGATAAATGACTGCTAGCTTTACTCGGGGTGATACGATTACAGCGATACCCAATTTAATTTTTTTTTAGGTTTTATTTTTTTTACAAAAAAAACACTTTTATTTAAAAAAAAGAAAAACAGTTTTTTTCATCGCTGTTTAGAGCCATAACTTTTTTATTTTTTGGTATGGGCTTGTAGGGGCTTGCTTTTTGGGGAGGTTGATGTTTTTTGTTGAAGGAAATACTCAATTTGGAGGTTTTTTTTTTTTTTAGCGCTCCCCATGCAGTAAACCGTGATATGTTAGGCCTGTTACATTGGTGTATTTTGGGCGCATTTTTGCGTATTTCGCGTTATTGCGCGCTACACGCGGCAAAAATGCGCGTGCAATTACGGTAAACTTTTCTTATAGAGAAACTTTTGGATTCCCATCGTTTGTACAGCGGGGAATTTAAAGGGCATGTCAATTGTCCGGGCATTTTGCGCTGGGAGTAAATGCATGTTTTGCATGTCCCGTGTTCGGGGTTTCTATAGTGGAATATACTCCGTGAGTCGATGATTCGCCCCTACCCCAATTTTTATTTTTTTTTTTTTTAAATTTTTTAGCACTTTTAAAAAAAAAAATTTTTTTTTGTATGAATATACTTTGCATCATATTTTGATAGCCTAACTTTTATTTTCTCGTATCAGGCTGTGTAAGGGCTTTTTTTCAAAGGATGATCTGACATTTTCTTTGGTACCACTTAGGGGGTTTATATGAATTTTCTTTAATTTTTTATAAATTTTTATGGGGTGAGATGAAAAAAAAATCCTTTCTGTCACTTTTTTTGTTTTTACAACTTTCATCAGGCAGGTTAAATAACGTAACAGATGTATAGGATAGGTCATTACGCACGCGGTGATACCAAATATGCATGCTTTGTTTTTTATCTTTTTTGGGGCGTTTGTAAAACGGAAAAGGGGCGGCGTACATTTAAAAAAATTTTTTTCCATGTTTGTGTTTGCTTTTTTTTTTTTACTTCCTTTTTAACTTTCTCACATTTGTTTTACCTGTCCCCTTAGGGAACTTGGATTGTGTCTTTGTATTTTACAATAAATGAAAGCTAGCTGTAGTGTTGTTTTTTTAACTGTCACTCGTAGCCGGCTGGGGCCCCCCGGGGAGGTGGGTATAATAGCGTCACAGACAATCCGGAAGCCTTTAATTGCTCTGATGGGAGGCAATGCAGCTCCCTCCCTCTGTCTTCCCCTTAGCGGTTGCGGTCGCGATTGACCATGGCAGTTAAGGGTTAACTGACCATGAGCCTTCAGTCATGGCGAACAGAGCATGGGGATCTTCTATGCTCAGATCGTGCGGGGTTGCTTGTTGTTGCACGTCTTTTGGAAACCCCCAAATCCATTTTCAGAAATCCCTTTCCCCCCCCCAAAAGGGTAGGGGTTTGCAATACAAAAAACACAACCAGGCCTATTTTAGTCAAGGGGTGGATAGAGAGATGAACCCAGTGGAGGGAACACAGGCAAAATGCTACCTTGGGGAAAAAAAACAGGGGCAGGTTAATTTTGACAGTGTCACACACCCCCCCAATAGGGGACAATTAGATATAAAAAAATGCACCCTGAATTGATACCCGTTCACGTAGTATGCAGAAAAGCCCGTATAATACATGGGGAGATTTTTGAGCTCTTTCCCATAAATCTGTGCTGTTTCTTTATTTCCTCCTGCAGCCTTTCTCCTATAAATCTGGCTTTCCTTGTTTTTCCTTTCCCGAGCCTCTTCCCCTATAATTTGTGTGTTTCCCCTGTTTTCCTCCTGCAGCTCTTCTCCCCATAAATTTTTTTTGTTCTCTGTTTTTCCTCCCGAGCCTCTTCTCCTATAATCTGGCTGTTCCTCTGTTTTCCTCTGCAGCCTCTTCTCCCATAACTCTGTGCGTTCTTGTTATTTCCCCCTGCAGCCCCTTCTCTATAACTTGTGCTGTTCCCCTGTTTTCCCAA
>JAODAL010047066.1:0-30297 GCA_025379985.1 Phyllomedusa bahiana | reverse complement strand
GCGCTTGGTCTATCGGAACCTTTTTGGATTTGGAGTTAAAAACCAAGCCCCAAAGGGACTTAATTATCGTAACGATTTATTGTATATATAATTATTTTAAAAGCCAGCATTTAAATTGTTATTTTTGTGTGTTGTTTTTTTTAAAACGAGTCTATGCACATAATCTGATTGCTTATCCAGGAAATGACTATTGCTGTATGAGGCTTTGAAAACACGCCCTATACGTATAATTTTGAGCATTCGTCAATTTGTGTTATGCTGTGAACAAGGGCAATATGCAATATGCCGAAACGCGTTAGCTCTGCCTCGCTAACTTATTTAACCCCTTTTGAACCGAATCCTTAATAAATATGCCGATTTTTCACCGAAAGCGGGATTGGAGGAATTCTTGGGTTTTTCCTTTTTTTTTGTTTTTGCTTATGTGAGTCCGTTTGGTCGTGCCATTCAATCCAAGCAAGAAGATGCAGGGGCGCTTGAAACAGGTGAATAGATGCATCTAATGAAAAAGGAAGGGTTTGAGCCAAAGCCTAATAATTCTATTTTTGCTGTTGTGTTGTTAAGCATCAACAGTCCTTGCGAAAGTATTGGGCCCCCTTGAACTTTTCAACCTTTGCCACATTTCAGCTTCAAACATAAAGAAAAAACATTTTTAATTTTTTTGTGAAGAATCAACAACAAGTTGTACACAACTTTGAAGTGGAACGAAATTTATTGGATATATTAAACTTTTGTAAAAAAAAACTGAATAGTGGGCCGTGCAAAATTATTCGGCCCCCTAAGTTAATACTTTGTAGCGCCACCTTTTTGCTGCATTACAGCTGCAAGTCGCTTGGGGGAAGTCTCTATCAAAAACGAAATTCTTGCCCCATTTTCCTTGGAAACCACTGGAGCTCAGTGAGGTTGGATGGAACGTTTCAGCTCTTTCCACAGATTCTTGATTGGATTTAGGTCTGACTTTTACTTGGCCATTCTAAAAACCTGAACGTTTTTTTGTGAACCTTCCATTGTAGATTTTGCTTTATGTTTTGGGAAACATTGTCTTGTTGGAAGATAAATCCCGTCCCAATCTCAGTCCTTTTGCAGACTCCAACAGGTTTTTCTTCCAGAATGGTCCTGTATTGGCTCCATCCATCTTCCCATCAATTTTATTCACTTCCCTGTCCCTGCTGAAGAAAAGCCCAAACCATATGCTTGCCACCACCATTTACAGTGGATGGGGTGTTCAGGGTGATGAGCTTTTGCTTTACGCCAAACATATCCTTTGCATTGTGGCCAAAAAGTTGGAATTTGGTTCATCTGAGCAGAGCAAACCCTTTTTCCACATGTTTTGGTGTCTCCCAGGTGGCTTGTGGGAAAATTTAAACGAGACTTTTTATGATATCTTTGAGAAATGGCTTTCTTCTTTCACTCTTCCATAAAGGGCCCGATTTTTGCATGTACACTGATTGTTGTCCTATGGACAAACTCTCCCACCTCAGCTTAGATCTCTGCAGTTCATTCAGATGATCATGGCCCCTTGCTGCATCTCTGATCATCTTCTCCTTGTTTTAGATGAAAGTTTAGAGGACGGGCCCGGGGCTTGGTAATTGCAGTGGGCTATACTCCTTCGATTTCAATATGATCGCGTGCACAGTGCTCCTTTGGATGTTTAAAGTTTGGGAAATCTTTTTGTTCCACTTCACAATTGTGTCCCACTTGTTGCTGATTCTTCACAAAAATTTTTACTTTTTTATATTTTTGTTTTTTAAGCCAAAATTTGGGAAAAAGGGTTTTAAAATTTGGGGGGCCGAATATTTTTCCAAAGCACGTATTTTTTTTTTTGGAGGCATGTTGAAGTGTAAATAATAACCTATATTTATAAAGCAATACAGACAAAAATACGACATTACACAAACAAAACAACAAAAATAAATAAATGGGAGGGCCTTCTCGAACTTTCATCAAAGCTTTTTCTAGAAATTTAAACTTTGTGAATTAAATGAAAACAACAAAATAAAGAAAAAAAATGTGAAAAACAGGGTCAAAGTTTTGCAAAACTAAAAATTGGCTGAATTAAAAAAATTTCAAAAAGGAAAAGTAAAATGAAACAAGCACAACATCTAAACAATAGAAAAAAAGGGTTACAGGGTAAAGAGAACAACATAAAGGGAATGATTAAAGAAATTGATATTATGAGATCGGCATCTGCTTGGCCTAGAAAATTATGCTGGAATTTATCTGGTGCTTTAAAGGGACACTATCATTAAAACATTTTTATTTCTTCACATGCTGACAACCATATATGACTATTATATGGATTTTTTTTAAATGGTTTGGGTTTTTATAAAATTTATGTAAGACTTCCGCCTGTCCCCTTTTTTCCCCCAACATTAGTTTGTCGAGGGTTTTTTTCCACCCAACCGGGCCTAAGGTGAAATTCCCACCCTGCAAAAAATTAAAATAAAAATCACCTTTCCTGTATTGGTCAAGTCATTGCACTGTGGTCTAGTCTAAACTTATCTATTCCTTTTCAGAAACTAGGAGACGATTAATTCATTACCACTTTTTGTAATGAGACTAATAAGATAACAGCAGCCACATGAAGTCAAGGGGTTGCCTTTTAGTTTTTAACCCACGTGCCGGACCACCGGCCTTGTTTTGGCTGCACATACATTAAAAGAGGGACTTCATTGTCAGCGGGGATGAAGGGGCCGCCCCCAAAATGAACAGGAGCATCATGGAGGTGTGTATACTTTTTTCTAAAACAAACAGGGAAACTGAACTACGTCCCGGCACTACCCCCTCCAATCAACTATGATCAGTTGGCTCATGTTTAAACACTTTTCTTTGACCTTTAGGTGGGCAATGAAAAACAAAAGGCCAATGCAATCCCGGTAATAAAAAGAAAAATCACGCACCCCCACCACACGTCTCATAAAACTTCTTAATTACCGCACAATTCCCTGGAGGGGCATTACAAAGGGATACATTCCTAAACAGGCTGTTCTGAATTATCCATCTGAATGCCCCCAAAGGGGAAAATTCAGGAAATTAAAGAAATTTTTTACAACATTGGTAATGCCCTGATTTTTCTTTTCTTTTTTTCTATATTCATCATACCCCAGCATACCAACAGGTTTGTAATCCCAGAAAACCCTTTTTTTAAGGGAAGTACCCTTTTTTCTTAAATCCACATATATCACTTTTTTGGAAAAAACTTTTTATTTCTTACTTTTTCTATCCATGAGTTTTCTCGTGACACATTGTGCGTTAAGTAAGCAATTAACTTTGCTGATACAATCCTTGTTTATTTGTGAAAACTATTAAAATGTTGATTTAGAAAAATTTCTGCGTATAAGACAGATAGTTACACCAAATAATATAGTAAATAATAACACACCTAAGTCTATTTAATGGGGAACATTTTTTAAACATCCTTTTTCTTTTTAAAATTAGTAGGGCTTTTAAATTTTTTTGGCAAATTTTCAACATTTTCAAAAAAAAATTTCAATACAATTTTTTTAAAAGGG
This sequence comes from Phyllomedusa bahiana, assembly GCA_025379985.1. Classification (NCBI taxonomy): domain Eukaryota; kingdom Metazoa; phylum Chordata; class Amphibia; order Anura; family Hylidae; genus Phyllomedusa; species Phyllomedusa bahiana. The sequence continues at coordinate 26,788 of JAODAL010047066.1, read as the reverse complement.
GCCCTCCATTTTGACAAAGCTTTAGGCCCTTATGTTTAAAACCCCCCCAAATGACTCCATCTAAAAACTGCACCCCCTTTAAAAATACCGAAAACAATTAGAAGTTTTTTAACTCTTCAGGTTTCACAAATTTAAAGCAAAAAAGATGAAATTTCAAAAAAAATTTTTTTTATTTCAACTTTCATTTTTAAAAATTTTTTTCGAAACATAAGTAAAATAAATTAACAAGAAAAACAAATCAAAATTTATTTCCACAAACTCTGTTTTTAGAGAATCCCAAATGGTCTATAGTTCTATTTGTCTCAACCACAAGCTTCAAATTTTTATTTGGGTTTTCTTTAGCACCATTTTAGGGTTTTTTGGGGAAAGGGCACCCTAAAAGCTAAAACTTAATAAACACCCTAAAAAATCCATTTGGAAAAATATACACCCCAAGGAATATATCCATGGGGAAGTAATTGACCCCACAGTGTTTCCCATTTTTTTGCCTTTGGAAAAAATAAAAAAAAAAAATTAATTTTTTTTCCAATTATAACATTGTAGCACAATTTTTTTTTTTCCAAGGGAACGGGGGAAAAGCAACTCTAAATTTATTTCCCAATTTCTTCCAATTTTGGCTAACCCATAGTGGTTAAACTCTTATTTGGGGGCATGCAGGGCACCAAAAGGGGTCATTTTGCTTTGGGGAAATAGATTTTTGGATCCCCTTTGCTTTTTCAAAGCCCCAAAGAACCAGGACGGGGGAAACCTTCCCAAAACACTCCATTCATACCCCAATAAATCATCTAGGGGGGGTATTGTGCATTTTGGGACAGGTCCATTTTTTTTTAGCCAAAAATAAACCAAAAAACCCATTTTTTCCCCTTTTTTTTTTTTTACCTTTTTTTTGGAGAAATTCATTTGGGGATAAATAACTTACTACTTTGGGACAATTTCAACAAATCAATTTATAATATTTAGTTTTTACTTTTACCAAAAAATTGTTTGTAAAAAAAGCATTTTTTTTATCATCAATCTGATAGCCATAACTTTTTGATTTTTCTATATATGGAGCTGATTAATGGCTTGTTTTTGTGGGATCAGCTGAAGTTTTCATTGGTACAATTTTGGGGTTCGTATGACACTTTGCATTTTATCAAGATTTTAACCAAAAAACGCTCCTGACAGTTTTTTTATTACGTTTTTTTAAAGGGGCCGTTAATCACATCAAAAACAATTGCCAATACCCAATTTTTATATTTTTTCATATTTTCCCGCTTTTATACAATAAAAACACTTTTATTTAGAAGTGAAAACACGATTATGCATTGCCATAGATTGAGAGCCATGATTTTTTATTTTTCTGTGTTCAGACTTGTATCTTCTTTTTTGGGTGATTAATTTTTCATTGGGGAATTTTGGGGACCATACTTTTTATTCCTTGGGAAACTTTTTTTTTGCTAAGCAAGATAAAGAAAATACAGCAATTCTGCCATTGTTTTTTTTCGTCATGCACAATAAATGAAAGACTAGTAAAAAGGGTTTGATCGTTACACACTGGTGATACCAAAATTTGTGTCCTTTTTTAAATTTTTTTTTTGAAAAAGAATTGTGGGAAAAAGCGTTATGGTTTTACAAATTTTTTTTTTTTTTTTGACACTTTTAATTTTGGTTTATTTTATTTATTTATTTTACTTGTCCCACTATGGGACTATACCAAAATTGCTGCTAAATCATTGCAGACTTTGTTTTCAAGTATTATCCAACTGTCCAAACACCTGTCAACTCCACCCTAGGGGCCTCAATCGAGCAAACAAAACCTTTGGGCCCTTTTGCCCCTATTGTTATGACAACCATCTAACCCCCGATCACGTAAGGGGTCCCAAAGGGGGTAGAAAAAAAGCTTTTTTCCCGCTGTCAAACCCTTATATCGCGAACGTTATTACCAGGGAGCAAAAGGGAAATGGAAAAAGGGTTTTTCCACTTTGGGCCCAACTGCAGGACCCGGCGTCTCACTGCTACTCTGCACATTACTCCCCATACTCTTCCGCATGACCCGCGTCATTTATTTTGATAGGAGTTGTAAAGAAGCAAAAGAAAGGGAAGCTTTACCTACAGCAAGCCAGGGACAAAAAATTTGGGCACTTTCCCTCATTCCATAATAAAAAAGGGTTTTTTGAGGTGAACTATTTTTTTAAGATACAATTTTTGCCACCGAGCCAATAGTGTTAAAGCTTCAGGAAAGGCATCACCTCACATATTGAAAATATTGGTTTCTACAAAGCTAAGCTGTGAACCTTTCCCCAGACTAAAAAAAGTTTGAAGCAGTTTAATGTAGAATATTGTTTATATTAGTAAATTTGATGTCTCAAAGAATGCAATGTTAAAGCCAGAGGAGTAACAACAAAGTACCAGTTCTATGCATGATAACAGAATATATATATCTAATATCCAGAGTTACAGAGCATAGGCAGAAGCCAGATAGGTTGGGAGTGCCTCAGTAAGGTCCTGGTAGGTTGTCACAGGTATCTGGAGCCATGCTGACTGCATCTTACAGTTGTTGGAGGGTGTGAGAGGGAGGATCCATAGTGCGAACACAACGATCAAGGAGGTCCCATAGATGCTCAATTGGGTTCAAGTCTGGGAACTAAGGGGCCAGGGTAGTACTTGAAAGTCTTGGTCATGCTCTTCCAACCAATGCCAGACATTTCTAGTCATATGACATGTCGCATCGTCTTGCTGAAAGATCCCATCTACCCCAGGTAGACAATCAGCATGTATGGAAATACAGTTGAAACCAGAAGTTTACATACACTATATAAAAAACACAGAAAAAATGGGACATTAATTACTCGAATAACACAGAAACAAGGCCATATTCACAGCTCAAAGGCTGGACTGAAACCAGTAAAGAGGCAACACTGGCCCCTATGCTACTTGGTATGCTTGTTTTTCTCACTATCTGACATGAAATCAGAATAAACCTTACCTGTTTTAGGTCAATTAGGAACCAAAACTATTTATATTTGCCAAATGCATAATAAGTAGAGAGAGAATTTTTTAAAGCATTTTTATTACTTTCTGCAAAGTCAAAAGAAGAAGATTAACAGGTATCTGAATTGAATCAATGAAATAATACTCTTCTCCCTCTCATAAAGGGAGCATGCACACATGTGGTCTAGGCTTTGCACATGTACCTTGTCACTCCTCGTGGCAGGCTTTTGTACCCATGTAAACCCATTTAGAGCAGCACTTGCCTTCACAAGCTGAATCCAAAGATAACTCTGATTCTGGCTGTTGAACTACTGAGATGGCTCAGTTGATGTGAATGTGTCATCTAGAGATGCAGAAGGGGGAAGTTCCTTCTGCCTCCCAATCTGCCCTCTTGTGACTTGATCGAGGGATGTTGACTAGCTGTTATAGCAGTTGGGAGCCTGATGAAGGCCCACAGGCCTGAAATCTTACTGCTTCTATTATAACTGCCAGAGGCTTGGTGTACTGGGAGAGCCATATCTGAACGTTATTCTTTAGTGCTCATGTAGTGGTCAAGTAGCCTATGTGTAATATGCACTGAAAAAGCAAGTAAAAAGAAAAAATAAAAGTTTTTTTTTTTTTTAAATATTGTAAAACTTTCCCCATTTTCTTTTCTTGCTTTTTTTAGTCCATGAAAAGTTCAAAACATGCCTTTTGTTATTTTACTAGTACAAAAGAGACAAAAAAGTTAAATATAATTGGTATCGCAACGCCTGTTAAAGTGCTCTCTTTTAACATAAAACATTATTTATCCCACAGGTTGAATATATCACTGCAAATAATAATCCCTGTTAAAACATAACTTTTACTAGACTATTTAAAATATTAATATCTAAACCCCTATATATTACCACTGCATACCTAGATGATACAGCATACTGTGCACTATCTGCCAGTGGAGTAATCGCCCCGATAAAGAGCGGCTCCGCTTTAATGACAGACAATATCACTACATGCGTGTATAAACACCTTTAAATCCCAGCTATCCCGACGCGTTTCCCCCATACAATTCTAGGGTTCATCAGGGGATTCAAAATTTCTCTCACTGTGGAAAAAGAATACGCTATATACAACGCATATACTACAACACATGTACTTCCAAATTAGATAAGTGGACTGATACTTAGCTCAAGTGCTGCCAGGTATAATGACGATAGTTCCCGCGGCACCTCTAGTACGCTGGCACCCAAGATAAGAGGGATACAGAGCAAAATTGTCTCTGCCTCCCTTTTTATGTCTTAAATGGCCCCGCAGATGTATGATAAACAATTCCCCAGTGTTTACAAATAGATAATAACACTATATACCCGTTTCCAGGTTCCCATGAGCATATGTGCATATTTTCCTGCTCATGGTTTGTACGGCGTTCCGGATATTCAACTGCGCATGTCCGGAAGTAAAATACCTGTCACTTCCGGTTAGCATCGCCGGAAACGACACCGCGCATATGCTGAAAGCCGGCCCGAACCACGCGGCGCCTGGCGTTCAAAACAATGCACTGCGCATGTCAGAAGGGAACATAATGTCATATCTATTCCTAGCTCATGGGATCGACGCCATATCTATAAATAAAGATGCGTTAGAGTTCAAATATGCTCCTAACCACATATACCGACTAACTGTCACGGTATCTGCCCTTAGCAAATGTACTTATTCCTAACACCACATCATCTGCCATAATATATGATAATAAAAGACTAATGTGGCGGGACATATATAATTGATTTTCCCAGAGCAAATGTTATATAGCAAACACATGTAAATTAACACGGGCTTAAAACAGGGCCAAAAAAGGACGTTCGGGGTACAAAAATTCATTGTCCTCAGCTGACATGGATTATCAAGCTGTAAGTAATCAATGAATATAATGAAAAATTAAGAATATGACACTGATACATGTTCATTGGTCAGACTTGAAAAGAATCCATAGTGGTCCTCTATGGAGAGTGCGAACAGAGCAAAGCAATGCAGACAGGCCCAAAGGTAGAGCCTATTCTATAAAACAACCAAATTGCAAAGTCTCATTTAGGCCCTTTGGTTGGACAGAGTCCATACGGTAAATCCATTGGGCCTCCTTACACAGGATTCGTCTATCCCATTCCCCTCCTCTGGGGGACGGTCTCACAACTTCCAAAATCAAAAAGCGCAGAGATTCCCATTCACCATTATGATATTCCCACACATGTCGAGCTACTGGCGTGTCTCTTCTATTTCGTATATCCCCCAGATGTTCACCCACTCTTCTTTTGAATATTCTCCTTGTTTTTCCAATGTAATTGAGTGGGCAGGGGCATGTACACATGTAAACTACTCCTTCTGTGCTACAATTGGCAAAATCACGAATAAAAAATTGTTTTTCCATTTGAGGTTGAACATCATAGAATAAATAAAAATACCCAATGGCAAAACTGCATGGGTCAAAAAGTTGGTGGTATCCTAAAATGGTACCAATAGAAACTCCCCTTCGACCTCACACACAGGTCTATAGACCTGATACTAAAAAAAAGTTATTTGTCTCAGAAAATGGCGAAGCAAATTTTAAAAATGAAAAATTTATTCAAATTAATTTATCACCAGAATCGTACTGATCCTCCAAGTAAAGATTACATCATTTATACTGCATCGTGAACGCCATAGAAACTCAGACCCAACAAAATGGCACAATTGTTTTTTTTTTTTTTTTGCCATTTTACCCCACAATGACTTTTTTCTTGATTCCTTGTACAGTTTATGGTACCGTAAAGGCCTAGTCTACACCTGTGTCTGAGTTCCCATTCAGAACCCGCAAAAACCAAGCCCTCTTAGGGTTTGTTCACACGGTGTGTTAGATCCATGTTTGGATCCATTTTAGATGCGTGTTTGGATCCCTGTTTTGGACCCTAAATGGAGCCAAACACGCATCTAACAATAATCTGTGTGATTTACATTGGTTTAAATATAAAACACGCATCGGCGTTCAGATGAGTGATCACTGATACGTGTTTTACATGCGTCTTTGTGATGCGTCTTTTCAGATCCATTGAAAGAATTGACATGTCAATTCTTGGTCCGAAAGACAAAGCAGACGCCCTATTTAAAGCTATAGGGTGCGTTTCTGCTGCAGCAAAAACACATCCAAACACGCACCTGCATGTTGGATGCGTGCTGGATGCATTTGGATGTGATTTTCGCAGCGCTTTTGAATGTATTTTTCGGATCCAAAATAGATCCAAACATGGATCCAACACCCCGTGTGAAGATACCTTAAGGCTTTGTAGACAGAAAAATAAAGAAATTTAGGACTATTAGACAGCTGGGGGGAGAAATCAAAATTGCTGCATCATTAAAGGGTTAAAGGGAACCTGTCACATAGGTTATGCCCCCCCTTGCGGAGGGCAGCACAAGCTAGTGTCAGACCTGCTGTTTCCAGCACTGTGTCCCTTATTCTATAAGATGCTGTAGTTTTAGAGCATTTAATGTTCAAATCTTATTCATAAGCAGGTGTAAGCCCCGTCCACCAAATGCTAGCCCTGCCCATTGACAGTTATTCACGTTTCTACCTATTCAAAGTAATAGGTTTATCAGTTGAGGTGGGCGGGGCTAGCCTCAGGTGGGCGGGGTTTGAAAAAAACTAACTCTTTGAATGACTTCTGGCTGAAAACTGCAGATTTGAGCACGAAAGCTACAGCATCTTACAGAATAAGAGTACACAGCGCTGGAAACAGCATGTCTGACACTAGCTTGTGCTGTCCTCAGCAAGGGGGGCATAACCCATGTGATAGGTTCTCTTTAAAGAACAGAAACAAAAATCCCTCTTTTTTTTCCTTCAGTGCCCAAGAACAAGCAGATCAATGCTGTAAGCATGTATAATACAGTCCCAATAAATGTGTTCTGCTGTAGCTCTATATACTGATAAGGTGGTATACAGAGTGCTTACGATCCATAGCAGCATTCATTTATTCCACAGTATGTTTACAGTGTGAACCCAGCTCTATCTTTCAGCGTGCATTCAGTAATTTCCCCAGCTCACCTGTAGATGGCACTGTTGTTGTTTGTATATTTTATCCACCGCCAAACTAATAATAAACCAGAAATAAAAGAAAATAGGGATTTGTAATTTCAGGCATATTGTTTTTGAGAGCGCAATATTTTGTTAAGGTATCCTTGGGAATATAAATGTATGCTGATGTAAATTCTTCCATTACATAATATTATGTAATGGAAGAAACTCAACATATTTAAAGGCTTGTCAAACTTAATTAGCCAGCAAATTTTATTTGATCTTTTCAGATTAGGTCAGGTGTTCTCAAGTCAGTTTTATCCCAATCTTCCCTGTATGAAAATTCATCATTTTCTAAGTCCTTGAAGTTGAACTTACTCGTTTATTTTTCTTTACTATAAAAAGCCCATTTCTGGACAAACCTCAACTGCTTTCAGACTGCTGATTTCCATGGAAAACGGATGCAGTGTTCTTGCAGTGCTTTCTACATGGTTTAACTATAGCTAGAGCAACTTCTATAAAGTTTTTTGTATGTTTTATAATTTTGCAGAATTTTCCTTTACAGCGTCAGCATACATTTAACCCCTTAAAGAGAACCTGTCACATAGTTTATACCCCCCTTGCTGAGGACAGCACAAGCTAGTGACAGACATGCTGTTTCCAGCGCTGTGTCCCTTATTCTGTAAAATGCTGTAGTTTTCGAGTATTTAGTGCTCAAATCTTTAGTTTTCAGCCAGAAAAGAGTCATAAAAAAGAGTCAGTTTTTTCATACCCCGCCCACTTGAGGCTAGCCCCGCCCACCTCAATTGATAAACCTATGACTTTGAATAGGTAGAACAATGTGAATAACTGACAGGTGGGCGGGGCTAGCCTTTGATGTGTGGGGCTAACATCTGCTCATGAATAAGATATGAGCATTAAATGCTCTAAAACTGCTGCATCTTACAGAATATGGGACACAGCGCTGGAAACAGCAGGTCTGTCACTAGCTTGTGCTGCCCTCAGCAAGGGGGGCATAATCTTTGTGACAGGTTTCCTTTAAGCCGAACGCCTGAAAAGTAGTTAATGACCAGCACATTTTTTTTTTAGTTTTTGCCTCCTTGCATTTCAACAGTTGTAACTTTTTTATTTTTTCAATGACGCAATTGTATTAGGCCTCGTTTTATTCAGGACAAGTTGTACTTTTAGGGGGAATAGTTTAAGTTCACTTATAAATTATTGAAAAATTATGTTTGTTTGTTTTCAATTTTTTTTTTAACATTTTTTTTTATACCGTTCACATTTCACACTGCAGGTTATTACAGTTGTATGGATACATAATGTGTGTATGTTTTTTTTTGTGGGGTAACGTATGCACAATTATTTTTATTAAATATTTATTTTTATTTTATTATTTATTTAATTTATTTTCTCTACACTTTGTTTTTTTACTTTTTAAAAAAAATCTCATAAAGGATAACTGTTTTACATTTTTTTACACTTAATAATGTACTAGCTTATTCATATATGCTAATACATTATAATCTGTTTCAGTCTGACACAGGCAACGATCAGAACAGCACACAGTCTGCCCTGACCGCTGACTTCTTACACAGACAGCTCTGGGGCCATTCTAGATCCCCAGGGCTGACTGTGTAACCATTTCTTGACCAGGCCATTTTACCCTCCTTCCTGACCAGACGCATTTTCCTTAGTATGCTAAGGTTTTTTTTAAAACCATATATTTATTGAGTTTTTGAATATAAACATACAAAACGTATCAGAGAAAAGATGGGCCTGGAACAGCACATCTAAAATACAAAAGTTGGACTTGTCTGGAGTTACAAAGAGTAAGATCATAGTAACCAGGATTAGAGACAAAAAAGGCAGCTCCAGAAATACTATTACACTCAGATGCATAATAAAACGTAAAGAAAATAAAGCATAATGGCCAAGAAGTAGGCCACAATTCTGAGCCTAACAAGCTAACCGTAACAGTTAACTTAAAGTGTCAGTCTTGCAATCTAACGAGTCATCCCATATTCTAAAGTAAGTGCGTCGAAGGCCTCCAAATACTATAAGACCTGACTTTGGACCCCTTAACCAAGGGCCCTATATCCAAATTCACGCACATATAATAGACGGGATCATAAAAGAGGGTATACAAAAGGGTATACAACAGATTAAACAACTTGTACACATGAGGGTAAACATAAGAGTAACATAAGCCTACACATGGTGTCGCACGCCTGCTGAGGATCACCTCTCACCGTGACAGGCTAGTGAGGGATGACTGACGGGGATAGAGTCGGCATGTTGGACTTTTAAGCCAGTCCAAATTCCCAGCCAGTTGAGAGGAGAGATACCAAGAAGTAAACAGGAAAGGGTTCATGATTTGGTCTATTTCTGATTTGGAGTAAAATTTACAAATAAAGTTATCCTGTCGTATGAAGTTCTTTTGTCCTGATATTTTCAATCTAATCCATGTCCAGAAAGTGCTTAACTAGAAGAATAACTTCCTGGATGGACGGCACAGATGCATCCAACAAGGCTTTTTTGGCTGCCAACAGCAGTGTATGCACCACGGACTGGTCGGATGTGGATTGAGGTAGATTGTGAAATAAAAGTTGCGAGGGATCAATTGTTAGATTGGTAGATAATTTGTAGTTGATCAAGTCAATCAGATTTTCATAAAATGGCACAGTATCAGGGCAAGACCATATGTTATGTGCAAAGTCAGTATATGCGGTACCACACTTGGGGCAGGCTCTCAGCCGGTTGGGGGCAGCCAGATGGGATAGTATGTTAAAGCCAAATATGGTTGAATGAGCCTGTTGAAAGTAGGTATCCGTCCACTTTTCGTTGACTATAAGCTTGCGAATAGCAATCCACCATTTTGAGAGACGGTAGAGTTCGCAAAGATTTTTTTCCACTTATAAAACAGTTTGGCGGACACCCTTTCCTCAGTCTGGTACGAAGACCAAGATAAATAATAGATAATGAGCGGCAGTACATTAAGGTTTGAGCACTACAACGCTTTATTGCTATTTTTTTGCCTTTTTTCTGTGATACTTTAGGCTTTATATTTACTGTATATACTGGAGTATAAGTTGACCCGAGTATATGCCGAAGCACCTAATTTGGCCACAAAAAACGAGGAAAACTTACTGACTAAAAATGGATACCGATAAAATTACATAGGCGGGCATAGGCAGTTTAATGTCCCCCATAGGCAGGTGTAGGCAGGTGTATGTCACCCATAGGCAGGTATAGGCAGATATATGTCCCCCATCAGGTATAGGCAGGTATGTGTCCCCTTTAAGGTATAGGCAGGTAGAAGCAGGTATAGGCAGGTATATGTCCTCCATAGGCAGGTAGAGGCAGGTATTTGTCTGTCTTGGGCAGGTATAGTCAGGGTTTTTAACCCCTTACCGCCGGAGCCAGTTTTGGCCTCTCTGACAGAGCCCCATTTTTGAAATCTGTCATGTGTCACTTTATGTGAGAATAACTTTTGACACTTTAACCTATCCATGTGATTCAGAGATTGTTTTCTCGTGACACATGTGCTTTAAAGATAGTAAGAAATTTTGGTCCAAAAAATGATTGTTTATTTGTGAAAAATATCAAATTATCGTGAAAAATGTGAAAAATTTACCAATTTCAAACTTCAAAAATTTCTGCATGTAAGACAGATAGTTTTCCACCAAAAATTTAAAAAACATTAGGGAGGGCCTTTTTTAAATTTAAATTAGGGTTATAAATTTTATTCATTTTCAATAAAATTTGCAAGATCCATTTTTTAGGGACCCGGATAGTTCTAACGTGACTTTGATTGACCTATATGTTAGATACCCCCATAAATGACCTCATCTAAGAAACTACACCCCTTTAAGTATTCAAAACCGCATTTAGGAAGTTTATTAACCCATTAGGTGTTTCACAGGAATTAAAGCAAAGTGGAAGTGAAATTTAAAAATTTCACTTTTTTTGCAGATTTTCAATTTTTATACATTATTGACAAGAATACGGTAAATGTGATCAGGGAAATGCAAATTAATATTGATTCCCCAGATTCTGCCGTTTTCAGAGATATCCCATATGTGGCCCTAGTGCATTATTTGGCTCAACCACAAGCCCCAGAATAGGAGGAGCACCTACTGGATTTTATTTAGGGGCCATTTCAGGTTTGCGGACACCCTAAGGTTCCAAAACTTAATAAATACCCCTAAAAAGACCCCATATTGGAAACTACACCCCTTACGGAATATATCCAGAGGTGTAGTGAGTATATCGACCCCACAGGCGTTTCACAAATTTTTTTAGCGTTCGGCTCTGAAAATAAAAAAATATATATTTTTTCCAATAATCTGCAATTTTAGCTGAAAATGTTTAATTTTTACAAGGAATCTTGGAAAAAAAGCCCCAAAATTGTGTTACGCAATTTCTTCCAAGTTCGGCAATACCCTACATGTGGGTGTAAACTGCTGTTTGGGCGCATGGCAGGGGGTACAAGGGAGGGAGCACTATTTGGCTTTTGGCGCACAGATATTGGTGGGGCCATGTCGCATCTCCAAAGCCCCCAAAGTACTAGAACAGGTGAAACCTTCCAGAAGTTTCCCCATTTTGGATTCAACACCCCTCAGGGATCTCATCTAAGGGTGTATTTTGCATTTTGGGCGCACAGGTGTTCCGTAGTTTTTTTTAGCATTGGGCCATGGAAATGGAGGGGGGAAACGCAGTTTCGGCATTGTTTTTGGGCTTCATTTTTACAGTATTCGCCATACGGGATAAATGACGGTATAACTTTACTATGGGGGTCAAAAAAAAAAACGTTTGGTTTTGCACATGAAAAAACTTTGTTTAAAAAAAAGCACAAATGCACACTGGTGTGGCAACAATACATATAGTCATTCAAATTCAAAAACAGTGGCACATCATGGACTAAAGAAACTATCAAAAAGGACATAGGAACTTTGGAAAAAGCATTACTGCTAACTAGGATATATGGAAAAAAATGAGGTTCTTTGTTCACACTTCTGGCCAGAACTGCTTAAGCCCACTTCCGAAACTTCACCGGGACCTCAGACTTAAGCAGTTCTGGCCAGAAGTGTGAACAAAGAACCTCATTTTTTTCCAGTGTAAGGGAGTGGTGGCTGACTCCATTTTGTTTTTTGTACTCCACCCACTTTCTCAGGTTTTAAATCAGTGCAGTGTGCTTTGACGCAGGTCTCTTCGCTCCCTGAAGTGTGCTGGTCTGAATAGGACCCTATAGAGGTAACGTTAGCGTAGGACCCACTTGCCTGAGGTCCCGGTGAAGTTTCGGAAGTGGGCTTAAGCAGTTCTGGCCAGAAGTGTGAACAAAGAACCTCATTTTTTTCCATATATCCTAGTTAGCAGTAATGCTTTTTCCAAAGTTCCTATGTCCTTTTTGATAGTTTCTTTAGTCCATGATGTGCCACTGTTTTTTGAATTTGAATGACTATATGTATTGTTGCCACACCAGTGTGCATTTGTGCTTTTTTTAAACAAAGTTTTTTCATGTGCGTAACCAAACGTTTTTTTTTGACATTATGTAAGGGAGTGTTGGCTGACTCCATTTTGGTTTTTGTACTCCACCCACTTTCTCATTTTAAATCAGTGCAGTGTGCTTTGAAGCAGGTCTCTTCGCTCCCTGAAGTGTGCTGGTCTGAATAGGACCCTATAGAGGTAATGTTAGCGTAGGACCCACTTGCCTGAGGTCCCGGTGAAGTTTCAGAAGTGGGCTTAAGCAGTTCTGGCCAGAAGTGTGAACTAAGAACCTCATTTTTTTTCCATATATCCTAGTTAGCAGTAATGCTTTTTCCAAAGTTCCTATGTCCTTTTTGATAGTTCCTTTAGTCCATGATGTGCCACTGTTTTTTGATTTACTATGGGGGTCGGTACAATTACAATTATATAAATTTTATATAGTTTTTTATGTTTTATTACTTTTACACAATAGAAGCGAGTTTTATAAAAAGTTGCGTTTTATGTTGTCCTATTGACAGCTTCTTAATTTTTTACATATGGAGCTGCTTGTGGGCTTGTTTTTTGCGAGATGAGTTGATGATTTTATTGGTGCCATTACGGGGGGCATATGATGCTTTGATCACTTTTTATTAAGGTTTTTTGTGAGGCATTTTGTACAAAATACAACAATCCTGGTAGTGTTTTTTATTTTTATTTTTTACAGCGGTCACTGTGCGGTATAAATGACATGCTAGTTTTACTCAGCAGGTTGATACGATTACAGCGATACCACATTTGTATATTTTTTTAATGTTTTACTGCTTTTACACAATAAAAACACTTTTATTTGAAAAGGAAAACACGTTTTTGCATCACCGCAGTCTGAGAGCCATAACTTTTTTTATTTTTCTGTTTATGGAGCTGTATAGGGACTTTTTTTTTGTGGGATGAGTTACGTTTTTTATTGGTAACATTTTTGGGGGGACAAGACTTTATGATCGCTTTTAAATCCATTTTTTTGGAAGGCAGGGTGAAGAAAATACTGCAATCCTAGCAGTGTTTTTTATTTATAATTTTAATAGCGTTCACCGTGCAGAAATCCGTGACAAGTTAGTTTTACTCTGTGGGTTGAGACGATTACGTGGATACCCAATTTATGTATTTTTTTTATTTGAAAGCACCATTTTTTTGAAAAAAAAGGGGTTTTTATTGTGTAAAACAATTTTTTATGCATCGCTATCTTCTAATAGCCATAACTTTTTAATTTTTCCGTATACAGAGCTGTGTAAGGACTTTTTTTTTGCGGGATGAACTGACGTTTTAATTGGCATCACTTTGATGTTAATATGATTTTTGATGACTTTTTACTCCATTTTATGTGCTGCGGGATGAACAAAAATCGCAATTCTGTGACTGTTTTTTTTTTTTTTTTAACGGCGTTCACCGTACGGGTTAATTAACATGACAGATTTATAGGGTGGGTCGCTACGAACGCGGCGATACCAAATATGGGTACTTTATTTATTTTTGATCTTTTTTTGGGCGATTGGCGTTTGTAAAGGAGAAAAGGGCGATGTACGTGTTTTTAGTTTATTTTTTGTGTTTGTGTTTTACTTTTTTACACTTTTTTTTTTACTTTTTCACACTTTTTACACTTTTCCCCAGGGGGGAATTGCATGAACGATCGTCAGATCGTTCATGCAATAGGAGATCAGCATACAGCTTATAGCTGTATGCTGGTCTCCATGGCAACTGTCAGTCACGCTGCCCACAATGCATTGTGGGCATCGTGACGTCACCAGACAACCCGGATGCTCTCATTCAGCATCCGGGCTGCCTGGTAGGAGAATCAGTAGTGGCGCTCGGCGCCATTACTGCGCCGGATCCCGGGCAGCAGGAGCTCACTCCTGCTGCCCGCAGCTGCGATGTCGCGTCCACGATGTCGCGACATCGGGGGTTAATCCCCCGCGGCCGGAGCTCACTCCGGCCGTGGGGGATGCGGCATGATGCCAGCGGTAATATACCGCTGGTTCCATGCCGCGATCTTGCGTGCTCCGCCTGTGAGCGCGCAAGATCGCCTTGATGTACTCATACGGCAATTTGCGGGAACCCCTACCCGACATTGACGTATGAGTACGACAAATGTCGGTAAGGGGTTAAAAAATATTAAAAATACAAGTACTCACCTCTCTCCCCCACTACTCCAAGGTACTCCGTCTTCATCCTGGCACAGGCCACACAGGCAGCGTGATGACATAGTATGCTGCCTGTGCCGGATACTCCGGATGGCCGCAAGTCTGCTTGCAGCCTTCTGGAGTCCTTTTGCAGAGCAGGGAGTGCTTGCTCTCTGCTCCGCAATAGTGTCTTCAGCTGTATGGGCTCCCAGAGGAGTTGTATGCAGATGAAGAGATCTCCGCCTGGGCCATGGCAGCGCACGTACGCCAATGGGTAACTCGAGAGTCAATTGTATGCGCTCCCAGAGGAGGGACATACAGCTAAAGAGATCACCGCCGGTGCCCGGGCTATGGCAGCGCCCAGACGCCGACTGGTGACTCGAGTATAAGCTGAGGAAGGCTTTTCAGCACATCTTTTGTGCTGAAAAACTCGGCTTATTCTCGAGTATATACAGTATGTAATTTTTTACTAAAACAAAGAAACATAGTAAAAAAATGTTTTTTCACTTTTTTAAATTTATTTTACAGCAAAAGTGGCACTACAATAGATTTTGTAATTGTACCACTTTTATACAGTATATGGGTGATATATCATTTTAGGGTTGTTAGCGGTGGGGCAAAAAGTTCGAGTTTGGGCTGTTAATTCTTTTAATAATATTTTATCTGTGTGTGTTTTTTTTCATTATTTAATTTTACATACTGTGCCTCCCATGAGGTCAGAAAAAGACCTCTGGGGGTATTTTCACATTATTTTTTTTTCTCTGATTTCCACTGCAACTGGATCTGATGTATTAGCTCCAGTTTCAGGGGGAACTGACAGTCAGACCAATGTTCTGAATGGCCTGTAGTTAGAGATGGGCGAATTTCCCGAAATTCGTTTAGTTCACTTCGCCGAATTTCTCAGCAAAAAATAACTTCGTTCCGAATTATTTTCGGCACGAATCACTTTTAAAAAACAGCTATTTCCAGGCTGCACAGAGCCTGCAGGGTGCGTAGAACGTTGTGCCATGCTTAAATTTTGCAAGGGACTTGGTTTGGTCTTCATACATTGTTGTGTTTTTGTATGACATGCACATGACTGCTCCCGCTCTTAAAAATCGCTTCATTAAAAATTCCATGGGCACTTAGAGGGCAAAACGACCAAAAAACTCAAGCGGGAATGTTGCCTGATAAAGTCATGCCAGAGAAAGCTGGAAAAAAACAAGCTGAGAGCTCAGGTCTAACATTAGTGACAGAGTGTGGGGGTGAGGGCGCTAAGCCACAGCAGCATGAGGTCAGACAGTGGCACAATGACATTCTGGAGGTGGCAAAAACAGGAATAGGCCACAGAGGGGCACAATGACACAGTGTGGAGGGACGGCAGCACCACAGCAGCACATAAAGGTCAGACAGTGGCACAATGACATTCTGGAGGTGGCAAAAACATGAATAGGTCACAGAGTGGCACAATGACACAGTGTGTAGGGTCACGGCAGCAGCCACAGCAGCAGCATGAGGTCAGACAGTGCACAATGACACAGTGTGTAGGTCATGGCAGAAAGAGGTCAGGCAGTGGCACAATGAAATTCTGGAGGTGGCAAAAACAGGATAGGCCACAGAGTGGGACAATGAAACAGTGTGTGGTCACGGCAGCAGCCACAGCAGCAGCATGAGGTCAGACAGTGGCACAATGACACAGTGTGTAGGTTAGGCAGTGGCATAAGAACATTCTGGAGGTGGCAAAAACAGGAGTAGGCCACAGAGTGGGACAATGACACAGTGTGTAGGTCACGGCATCAGCCAGAGCAGCAGCATGAGGTCAGACAGTGGCACAATGACACAGTGTGGAGGTCACGGCAGCAGCCACAGGAGCAGCATGAGGTCAGGCAGTGGCACAATGACAGTCTGGAGGTGGCAAAAACAGGAGAAAGGCCCAGAGTGGACAATGACACAGTGTGTAGGTAAACGGCATCAGCCAGAGCAGCAGCATGAGGTCAGACAGTGGCACAATGACACAGTGTGTAGGTCACGGCAGCAGCCACAGCACAGCATGAGGTCAGACAGTGGCACAATGACACAGTGTGTAGGTCACGGCAGCAGCAGCATGAGGTCAGGCAGTGGCACAATGGCAAAAACAGGAGTAGGCCACAGAGTGGGACAATGACACAGTGTGTAGGTCACAGCAGCAGCCACAGCAGCAGCATAAAGGTCAGACAGTGGCACAATGACACAGTGTGGAGGTCACGGCAAGCACCACAGCAGAAAGCATGAGGTCAACAGTGGCAAAAAATCACATTCTGGAGGTGGCAAAAACAGGAGTAGGCCACAGAGTGAGACAATGACACAGTGGGGAGGTCCCCGGCAGCACCACAGCAGCAGCATGGGGTCAGACAGGGGCACAATGACACAGGGGTGGAGGTGGGTGGCAATACCAGCCCCCTGGTAAAGATGGGTTGTTGGCAGAGGGAGAAACTGTCAGCAGATGTGTGTCATCAGGCGGGTGGCGGCATCAGAATAGTGGCTAAGGCAGGTAGTTGAACCCAACTCATTCTCACAGTTTGGGTGAGGCGTCATGGCTGATGTAGTCCCGACGCCTAAGACATTGGTTTGTGGAAATCCTGGGCCGATCCACCCTGATTCATCTTGACAAAGGTCATCGTTTCCACATTCCTGTGGACAAGCGGTTCTCCTTGACTAACGAAGGTCCCCGCCGCACTGAACACCCGCTCTGATTGCCACACTACTGGCTGGGCAGGACAGCTTCTCCACTGAAAACTCGGCAAGTTGCAGCCACACATCCAGTTTGGCGCCCGTAATCCAGCGATCTTCTAACTGGGGTGGCAGAGTGCTGTCCAAGTAGGCCACCACCTGTTGGTTCAGGACTGCTCCAGGTCCTGCTGCTGGCGACTACCCTCCTCAAATAGGGGTGAAGGAAGCTGCTCATCAGTGACTCCAGACTTAGGTTAATGCTGATGGAGCTGGTACTGCTCCGACCCCCCCCCCACCTTTCCCCCGCAGCCGCCGGCAGTAGTACGTGACGCTGAGGAACCCCCCGGTCAGACCTGTCAGAGGGGGACATGCCGCACATAGGCACGGCCAACTGATTTACGGAGGATTCCCTATAGTAAAGTGAGTTTGTCCTCCCTCTCAATAGCTGGGAAAAAGGCTTTCCCCTTTTGGACCGGTAGCGAGGGCCAATAGGGTGGAGAGCCAGAAGTCATCCCTCGCCCCGGGTGCTGACTATTCGGCTGTCACTAGCCAGGCAAATAAGCTGCTGTGGCCATCTGCACAAGTGACTCCGAGGGGCCCCTGCCTCCATCTCCACTGTATACTGCCACGGTGCATGGGGGTCATCTGCCTCATCTTCCTCATCTCCATCCACCTCCACCACGCTCCCCGCTCCTCCTCTCTTGTCACCTGGGTAGAAAACCACTCATTTCACCAGACAATGCTTCCTGCTCCAATGTCCCTCCTCCTCCTCCTCCTCCTCCATTTCAGTCCCCACCAACTCATGTGGCCACGAGATTAGTCGCCACGTCTCCAGTCCCCTGCCCAGCACAGATTTTTCAGCAACTGTTCCAGGACATGAAGCAGTGGAATGACGTTATTCATCCCGTAGTCCTGGCGACTGACAAATAACGTCGCCTCCCCCGAATGGCCTCAACAAACGGCAGGTTCACGCATGAGCTGCCACTGGCTGACATCAAAGTTACACAGGGAGTAACTTCTGTCCCGCCTGGATCAACAAAAAATCTTTAATGGCCTTTCTCTGTTCATACAGTCGGTTCAACATGTGCAGGCTGGAATCCAACGGGTGGAAACATCGCATATCAGATGGTGTTGGGGGAGGCCGTTCTGGCGCTGCATCTCGAGAGGGTGTTCCTGGCTTTGTACGAATGGATAAAAGTGCATGCACAGTTTTTCCTGGCCATTTTCAGAATGTCTGAAGAACGGTGGAAGACTTCAGGAACCTTTGGACAACCAGATTGAACACGTGCACCATCCCTCCTCAGTGCAGCGCGGACACCATGTTCCTCCCATTGTCCGTCACCATGGTTCCGATTTGCAGTTGGCGCGGAGAAAGCCACACATCGATTTCTTGCTGCATGACGCGGGGCAGTTCCTCCCTGTGTGACTTCGTTCGCCGAGGCAAGCCAGATGTAAAAACTGCGTGACACCGCTGGCCCTACACATGTTGGGATGATGGAGCAGTACTTGTGGAGGCTGAAAATGGTGGTGGTGGTGGAGGGGGAGGAGGCGGACATTGGCGCAGGAGCAGCAGTTTGGGCAACGTGGAGGAGAAAGCGGCGTCTCCTTTTCCAAGTTGTTGGGGTGCCTGGGCCGGAAGCACATTCACCCAGTGGGGCCGTAAAGGACATGTAAATGGCCCTGAATCGTAGTTACAGCTCCAGACGTCCGCGCTGCCGACACCTTTGGGAAAAAACCGATAACTTAAGGACTGGCCCACCTTCTGTTCTACATATTTATGAAGTGCTGGTACTGCCTTTTTGGAAAAGAAATTTCGGCTTGGAACTCTCCATCTCGGCTCGGCACAAGCCATTAGTTCTCCATCATTTGGAAAGGGAGGGACTGCAGTACCAACAACTTGGATAGGAGCACGGTCAGCTGCTGCACCTTAGGATGGTTGGACGCATACTGTTGTCTCTTTGCAATCGCCTCGCTGAACGACTGCTGGCGCCATGAGTAGCGAGGAGCAGGAGCATCTGGACTGGGAGATGATGTCAAAGAGAAACAGCTCCCTTCTGCAGGAAGGAGCCTTGACTGGCTGCAATGGCATGCGTACCACTGGGCGCTGCTGCTGTTGCTGCGGCGGCAGGATGGACCACCACATCTGAGCCACGTTTCTCCCAGGCCACCGGATGGTGACGCTGCATGTGTTGACGCAGGGCCGGTGCCAACGTTAGCTCCCTGGCCACGCTTCATTTTCCCTGCTTACAGATACTATATATAAACCCATATTCGGCTCCTCCGGTGTCTTAGCAAAGAACTGCCACACCGCCGAGTATCGGATATTACCGCCAAGCTCCGCACTGAATGACTACTGCCGCCCTGTCCCCGCTGGGGCCCCTGTGCTGCTACTTTGTTGGGCCGCGAAGCGGGTTTTTTACCCCGTGGCCGCTTGGCTCCCCGACCTCCCCACTGCTGCTACCTGCTGACTCAAAGGCCACCACGACCCACTTGCTGGCTGCGCTGCTGCCTGACGTGCAAGCTGACGCCCTCTTCTCCTGACGATGATGAAGCCCTTGCCTCACCCGGCTCCCAAGTGCGGTCGGCTACATCATTATTATTATTATTATTATTATTATTTATTTTTGAGCGCCCTTGGTTCCAGAGCGCTGTACATTCAGGTTTCATACATAACATAGGTCAAACAAGTACAACGGTGACAAATTACTAACTGACAACTGGTACAGAAGGGGAGAGGTCCCTGCCCCCCTGAGGCTTACAGTCTATTAGGAAGGTGGGAAGAGACAGAAGGTGAGGGGCAGACATGGTTATGGATAGTGTAGTGACAGCAGGGTTATTGTTGGTTATAGGCAATCCTGAAGAAATGGGTTTTCAGGTTGCCTTTGAAGCTGGTGAGAGTGGGGAGAGTCTGAGGTTTTGGGGCAGTGAGTTCCAGAGTGTGGATGAAGCACGGGAGAAGTCCTGGAGACGGTTGTGTGAGGAGCTGATAAGGGGAGAGCAGAGAAGAAGGTCCTGTGAGGAGCGGAGGTTGCGTGAGGGGAGATATCTGGAGATTAGAGCAGAGATGTATGGAGGGGAATGTTATGGAGAGCCTTGTGGGTCAAGGTTGCTAACTTGAACTGGATTCGCTGGGCAATGGAGCCAGTGAAGGATTGGCAGGGGGGAGAGGCAGAGGAGTAGCGAGGAGAGAGGTGAATCAGACGGGCAGCAGAGTGAAGGATGGATTGGAGGGGAGTGAGGGTGCTAGCTGGGAGGCCACAGAGAAGGATGTTGCAGTAGTCTAGGCGGGAGATAACGAGGGCATGGACCAGCATTTTTGTGCTTTCGAAGTTGAGGAAAGAACGGATACGGGAGATATTTTTCAGGTGGAGGCAGCAGGGGGAAATGTGAGGTTTGGATGTGTGGTTTGAAGGACAAAATGGAGTCAAGGGTTATCCCAAAGCAACGGACTTGTGGAGCTGGTGAGAGAGTGTAGCCATTGACTGTGATAGAGAGATCAGGTGGAGGGTGGAGTTAGATGGTGGAAAGATGATGAATTCAGTTTTCTCCACGTTTAGCTTCAGGAGACGTGAGGAGAAGAAGGAGGATATGGACGAAAGACAGTCAGGGATCTGGGAGAGTAGAGAAGTGACATTTGGGCCGGAGATGTAGAGTTGGGTGTCATCAGCATACAGATGGTATTGAAAGCCATGCGATGCTATTAGTTGACCCAGACCACTAGTGTAGATAGAAAAGAGTAGGGGCCCAGGACACACCCCTGGGGTACACCAACAGAGAGAGGCCGGGGGGAGGAGGTGGTGCGTGAGTGAGAGACGCTGAACGTCCGATCAGTGAGGTAGGAGGAGATCCAGGAAAGAGCCAAGTCCGTGATGCCGAGGGAGCAGAGGATTTGTAGCAGGAGGGAATGGTCGACAGTGTCAAAGGCAGAGGACAGGTCTAGGAGGAGAAGCACAGAGTATTTGTGTTTCATCGTCACTGCTGTCCTCATCACCGGTCTTGGTATACAGAGGCTGACCCCTCACAACATGACCTCCCATGCCACTTTCAACATCTATACTTTGCCGCCTACTGCAAGAACGGGGGATATTGGCCCCATCTTCGCTGCCAAGTAGCTGCGACTGGCCCTCCTCAAATTGTTCATCCTCGCTATATAGTGACCTGAAAACCAGACCACATAGTAGATCTCGGGCTGGGGGAACCGGATGGTACAGAGGCGTGTTGAGGACAGGTGAGGGCCGCTGACCACTCCCGGGCCAATGCCAACTAAGGGTTTGTGTCTGACGTTCCCCCGACTCTTGGCTGGGGTTGTCAGATGTCATCTGGGAGGAAGTGGATGACCTAGTCAACCAATCAAGAACCATAAATTTTTGCTGAACAACACACGGCCGCTAGATGAAGCGGCAGTTTTTGGCCTCACCGAGTGATCCCTACTGCGACGCCCCCTTTGCTGTGCTGCGACCTGGGCCTGGAATGTTTTGTGCCTCTGCCACTCGCAGGTGAAGAGCCTGCCACCTCTCTGTCTGACATACTGTTTGTTCTATAAATGTACAGACACGTTTTGATGAAGATATCTGTATATGATAAATACACACCCTGTATTGACGCCAAATGAACCCACTAAGAAGCTTGGGT
The DNA here is from genome assembly GCA_025379985.1 of Phyllomedusa bahiana. Classification (NCBI taxonomy): domain Eukaryota; kingdom Metazoa; phylum Chordata; class Amphibia; order Anura; family Hylidae; genus Phyllomedusa; species Phyllomedusa bahiana. The sequence goes on along the minus strand of JAODAL010047066.1, from coordinate 4,837 downwards.
AACCCTTGGATATAAATTGCGCTCCACAAATGGGCAGAAAAAAATTGATTTTGTATGTGCCGTTTAAAAACCTGTGAAATTTTACTGAATATAAAAGCACAAACAGGCTTTAAATTTAAACCCTTTGGGTATGAATTATGCTACAGAATTTCTTTTGTTGGCAGTGAAAAACAAAGTTTCTTTTACTGAGTACAACTGCAAAAACAACGCTTAATTAACCCCTGATGTAAATTGCGCAAAAGAATTGAGCACCGGAAACTACTAGCTTTGTAACGTGTTACAATTGCGTGTTTTTCTACGCAAAACAACAAGAGAAAAAATTGTAATTAACATTCGCTTGTGAATGCTACAAGAAAATTGTATTTTTTGGCGGTGAAAAAGACGGTCTATTTTTTGTCACCACAGCACAAAAAAAAACGCTTAATTAACCCCTGGATGTTAATTGCGCAAAAGAATTGAGCAGCCGGAAACTACTAGCTTTTTAGCGTGTTACAATTGAGTGTTTTCTACGCTACACAAGAGAAAAAAGTGTAGTTAACCTTCACTTGTGAATTATGCTACAGGGAAAATTTTTTTTTTTTTGGCGGTTTAAAAACACGGTCTTTTTTTTCCCCCCACAGCACAAAAACAACGCTTAATTAACCCATGGATGTAAATTGCGCAAAAGAATTGAGCAGCCAGAAACTACTAGCTTTGTAGTGTTACAATTGCGTGTTTTTTTACACTACACAACAAGAGAAAAAAATTGTAATTAACCTTCGCTTTGTGAATTAGCCCACAGGAAAATTTATTATTTGGCGGAGAAAAAGACGGTCTTTTTTTGTCACCACAGAACAAAAAAAACGCTTAATTAACCCCTGGATGTAAATTGCGCAAAATAATTGAGCAGCCAGAAACTACTAGCTTTGTAGCGTGTTACAATTGCGTGTTTTCTACGCTACACAACAAGGGAAAAAAATTGTAATTAACCACGCTGTGAATTATGCTACAGGAAAATTGTAAATTTTTTGGCGGTGGGAAAAAGACGGTTTCTTGGAGTCAGTCAGCACAGAACAACGCTTAATTAACCCCTGGATGTAAATTGCGCAAAGAATTGAGCAGCCGGAAACTATTAGCTTTGTAGCGTGTTACAATTGCGTTTTTTCTACGCTACACCAACAAAGAAAAAAATTTTAATTAACCTTCCTTGTGAATTATGCTACAGGAAAATTTTAATTTTTTGGGCGGTGAAAAAGACGGTTTCTTGGAGTCACAACAGCAGCAAACAACGCTAATTAACCCCGGATGTAAATTGCGCAAATGAATGAGCAGCCAAAAATGAAGTGGTATTTGTATTATAAAAACGCTGTTTCTTTAAATGAATACAACAGAACGGCTTAGATGCCCCTTGGAAATTCAATGTGCTGTGAGCAGATAGCATTAACATGTATATGCACTGGATTTCAGATCCAATACACCAAAAAAATCAGAAATAGAACATTAAGAGAAGCAGTCTCTGAGACAACTGAGACACCCCACAAAAATCGCTGTATAAAAATCATTTCTTTCAGTAAACAATCAGCCACGGCAGCACCTTCCCTGTTCAGTACAGTGAGAGCGGTATGACTCCCAGCGTCACGCCCGGCATTATATAGTGCGGTACGTCACAGAATCCCACCGGTTCTCTGATTGGCTTCATCTCTGCACATGTCATGCAGGCTATGCCCTTCTTCCTCCCACAGTGCTTTGCCCCATGTACGCCATGGGGCTCGTAGCCATTTTATCAATCAAAAGCACACTTCGGTCACCCAAGTACCCCAAACTTCGACCCTTTTTTTCAGAACCGAAGTTTTCCTGAAATTCTAAACGAATTCCACTTCGTTAGAATCGATTCGCCCATCTCTACCTGTAGTTATCAAAAACAAGGATGACACAAATAATAGTAGTTGAATTCGTTTTCTTAGACAACAAGGAGTGAACTGTAGTACCTTTTCGAGAAATTAATCCAAAGTATCCTCTGTTCCTGCCATAGGGCCCGGGGCCTAAGGTGGTAACATGTCTTGGACTGCAAATCAGTGGGACAGGAGTCTCCCTCCCTCTCTACAAATAGTCTTTCCTTGCTTCCAAGCACCCTCCACAATGGCAATGATATTTCCCGGTTTGACCTGATCTCATTTTATCGGGTCTTCCCACTTTGGACCTTTCTCTTGTGACTGTGTGTCACAACTCTATCCCTTCTCTCTTGATCCCAATGGCAACTGACTCTTGTCCTTTTTCCTCATTCCCTCTGAACTCTGTCTGGATGGTGGAATGTAGGATTTACAGAGAAAATTATTCTGAAGGCTTCCCTCTCTCTGTATAGGATAGGTGTATAACAATTTTTTAGTAACAATTTTAGTAATCATTGCACATTTAGTAAACGGTTCGAAAGTCAACTGCAAATACTGCATTATTGTGTCAGAGCTGTGGCCCACTCGAGGATCCTCTGATATTTTGGTAGGACAGTCTGACACTGTAGATCACATGTCAAACTTAAAGAGTACCTATCACCTTCAAACAAACATCATGAAGTAACAAAAGACTAAAATACAAACACTTTCTCAAATAAGCTTCATTAGGAAAACCAAAGCATTTAACCTGTATTTCAGTTTTAAAAAAGCGCTGGCCCTTTAAGACAGCTCTGAAGTCGGCCAAGTCGGCACATGACAGCTTGATGGAGGGACAGTTGTAAGTTCCTGAGCTGGGAGAGTCCACAGTGCAGGGGGAGTCTGTAAGTCTACATCATGTGCTCACCAGCAGCGGTTACAGATGCCTGTGTGCTCTGGAGGAGGAGGCTGAAGCAACAGGTAAACTGTCACACTGTTTCCTAAGGCTCTGTCTTCACTGCACAGTAAAAAAATGACTGTAATCATCTCCCATAGACTCTATTGTAAAAACCTCCTGCTATCTACACTGAGCTTTTTTTTGTTCTTTTTTTTTACTGGTCGTCTTTTGCAACATGTTCTAAAAAAAACGCCAGAGCTGGGCAGAAAATTTAATCCAGGAGTCTATTAAACCCACCGGAACGTCTTTTGGCGCGTTTTCGCTGCGTTTTTTGCCGCGATTTTTCAATGTAAACCCACCCAGGAGACCCAAGTCCCACCTATAGTGGGTGTTAATAAAGGTTATACCTTATCAAATTTGCATGCAAGTGTCTGATGTGTCTTTGTTTGTAGCGTTCGTAATAAAATGATCATGCTTTGGTCGCTAACGATTTTTGCGCAATTCATATTTTTTTTTTTACAGATTTTGGCGCTAAAATCCTTTTCTTAACATATTTTGGCGCTAATAAAGTTATCTCGCTTCTAACGCTAAAAATAAGTTTTTTCACGGATTTTAGCTCTTTTAAACTTATCTTCCTTTTGTTGCTAAAAATAATTTTTTTTTACGTATTTTGTAGCTAAAAATATGTGCTAAAGTCTGTTTTTTACGGATTTTGGCGCCAAAATCCTTTTCTTGGAAGATTGTGACACTAATAAAGTTCTTGCTTGTGACACTAAAAATACGTTTTTCTTTACGGATTTTGGCGCTAAAATATTTTTTTACAGATTTTGGTGCTGTTAAAGTTATCTCCCTTTTGTTGCTAAAAATACGTTTTTTTAACGGATTTTGGCGCTAATAAAGTTCTCGCTTTTGTCGCTAAAAATAATTTTTTTACGCTTTTTGTCGCTAAAATACTTTTTTTACGGATTGTAGCACTAAAATACAGGGTTTTTTTTACGGATTTTAGCACTATTAGGCTATGTTCACACGGCTTATTTCGGGACATATTTTAGCCCGTAATTCGTCCGTACCCGCGTGAATTACGGACTGAAATACGTCCCAGTCATTACGGTAATCCACAGTTCTCATAGAGAACTATAGATTACGTCTCCTCTCCCCGCTCGCACAATACAGCGAGCGGGGAGAGAAGTGACATGCTATTTATTCACGGCGTATAGGCGCCGTGGATAATGCATGCCTATGGGGTCGGCGGGCTGCTGGCCCCCCCCCGCCTCGCCCCCGTACACACGGCGTAATTGCCGGGTGAAATACGTCCCGCAATTAAGCCGTATAAACATAGCCTTAAGTTATCTTGCTTTTGTCGCTAAAAATTTTTTTTTTTTACGGCTATTGAAACTAAAATACGCATTTTTATGAATTTTGACGCTAATAAATTTATCTTGCTTTTGTTGGCAAAAATATGCTTTTTGTTACGGATTTTAGCGCTAAAATCTGTATTTTTACGGATTTTGGCGCCATTAAAGTTATCTCGCTTTTGTCGCTAAAAAATCCTTTTTTCTTACAGATTTTGGAGATAAATTTATTAGCACCAAAATCCGTAAAAAAACCCACAAAAACCAAAAAAAACGTATTTTTTAAGTAACCAAAGTGAGATAACTTAATAGTCCCAAAATCTGTAAAAAAAAAAAAAAAAAAAAGTATTTTAGTGAAAAAAGCGAGATAACTCTGTTAGTGTCAAAATCCGTAAAATAACTACAAGATTACATATAAATGCAATAATGTGCTTTCCATCCCCTTTTGTAGGGCGGAGTTACATCCAATGGCTTAATTTTAGCATACATTGAAATCCAGAAGACAAAACAAAAAACGCGGGAAAAACGCACCAAAAATGCAAATTTGCAGCAATAAAACGGTCGTTTTTTCAGCTGCTTTTGACAGGCAGGGGACAGAAAACTCAGTTTTTAGTATTTGGCCATCAGGTCGTTTTTTGTCCATTTCAGTGTATACATAGCCTTAATCTATGTTCACACGGCTAAGTTTGGGACGTATTTGGTCCGAATTTCGCGCCTCGAAGTGGAAAATTTCCCCCCAAAAG
>JAODAL010047065.1:0-30297 GCA_025379985.1 Phyllomedusa bahiana | reverse complement strand
TTTTAAAATTTACACTTAATCAAAATGATTTTTTTATTCATACTCCATGCCGCACGGCGCTGAGAGCGGAGATTTCAGTGCGCCGATCTCTCCATAGACTACAATGGGAGAAGTAGCTCGCGCTGTGATTGGCCGAGATAGCCAAGCCACCGCGAGCTCAGCCAATCAGCTCTTTTCGGTCTTTTTACTGTATTTTGAACTGTCCCGCCTTTGATTTTGATTGGTCCACACTTCTCCATAGGATAGAATGGGACTTTGTCGCTCCTATTCTGATTGGTTAATACTCCTTCATAGGTTAGAATGGGCCACTGTCGCTCCTATTCTGATTGGTCCAAACTTCTCCATAGGATATAATGGGACATTGTCGCTCCTATTCTGATTGGCTGGCTCTGCCGACCAATGAGAATAGCTTACACAATTTGAATTACTGTATTTCCCGGCCATTCTCTCTTTTGCAATTCCCTATTTTGGGCGCCGGTCTCGGCGACAAACGCGTTTTAGTGATTTAACTGATTTATTTTTTTCGGTCATTTTTTTACACTTATCAAAATGATTTTGGTTATATCTTCATGCTCCGGTCTGAGAGCGGAGATTTCAGTGCGCCATTCCCATAATCAATGGGGAAGTAGCTCCGCTGTGATTGGCGAGATCGCCAAGGCCCGCTAGTTCAGCCAATCAGTCTTTCGGTCTTTTTACTGTATTTGAACTGTCCGCTTGGATTTTGATGTCATAGTTCCCCACCGGTTTTAATGCGTCACTGTCGCTCCTATTCTAATTGGCTGGTTTAGGCCGACCAATGAGAATAGGTTTCTGATTTTGAATCACTGTATGCCCGGCAATTTCCAATATCCGAATTATTGATATTGCGCCGTTCGAGATTTTTGGAAAGTGATTCGTTTTTAAAAGTTTTTTTGTTTTTGGAGGTTTGAGCTCTTTTCTGATAATGTTTTCCGCCTTTAGAAAGGCGATTTTTTCGGAATCATACTCCTGCTGCAGCGAAAGCGAGCGCGAGATTTGTGTAGCGATCTTCTGTATGCTTCCTCGCATGTTCTGTTCTTGCTTCACTTCGCCTCCGCCGGAGCATTTCGACCAGGTCTGCTTGTCGGAGTTGAGCGCCGAGATTTCTGTTGCGATCTTGTCGGATTTTTCATCGCATGTTCCGTTCTTGCTTCACTTCGCCTCAGCCGGAGGATTTAGACCAAAATAAACCAGGTCTGCCTGTTGGAGCTGCCGAGCGCTGCACTGCGCCGCGATTTGGCGAGCCGCGATGGTACATGCCTCGGAGTTTTCGAGCGCGCCGCGTCCCGCCCCGGAACGCCTACACCGCGCCCATTGCCCGCCCCTTCATGCGGGGCGCAGCTGAAAGTGGCGAACGCTGCGCCTAACACTGCATCCCAGCATCCGACAGCGGGATTCGGGCTGGGAGGCGCAGTATACGCCAAAAAACAGGCGGAAATCCCGATCATACATGTCCCCCTATGTTTCTAAATATGTACAAGAAATTGTTAATTATTCCAAAGGGTTTACAGATAGATCTCCCCTCTACCTTTTCGATTGATACTCAATTCACCCAAGATTAGGAAGAAACACTCAACACCTGCTCATTTAGTTTAATCGAATTGTTGATCCAAAAAAGATCAAGACTTATAGAATGTGCCCTCCTAGATATAGAGAATATCCTAGGAGCCCTAAAAAAATTCGAATCACATAAAGATTTTTCTAAAGTTAATAACATGGTGACATCTGAAGTTAAAAAATATGAAAATAACCTCTTCTCTAGGTAAACTGAAGCGTGATAAGGTAGAGAAACAACATACTAATAAAAATAAAAATATAGCAGAAAAATCTCAATCTCAGAGAGAAAACATGGATGTAGAAAAATCTAATATATCCAACCAATCCAAACCCTCAGCATTTTACAACTCTAAATTCCGAAATGGAAATAGAAAGAATAGCTTATCGGCTCCACATAGGGAACGCATAAAGTCATATTCAGAATTAGGAGCTAGACCTAAAACACCTTTTACAAACACAAAGGAAGATTCCATAAAAGTCACCCCGATTGTAGACAAAAACTCTCTTCATCCACCTAAAACAACACCCATTTCCCCTGAAATTCCTATACAAGAGGAAAATCCATCCACCCCTATCATTGAAAACAACTCTAGTTTATCTGAGTCACATACTCCAGTGATTAGCATAGTACCCAAAGAAGATGTTCTCACCTCATCTTCTATAGACCAAAATGATTCAGAACTTTCTTCTACTATACCTGTCATTGACATAAATCAATTATCACACAAAACAATGTCTTTATTCGAAAAAAACTTTACAAAGTTTATTACTTATTAACCTACTTTTTCACAAACCCACGATATATCAAAAATCGAGATTATTCCAACAAATCAACAACTTTCTCCTTCAACACTGGTAAACAAGGCTCAAACCATACGTGAAAGATTTCAGAAACTCAAAATGGAACACAATACATATAAATTGGATCGCTCCATTGCCTCCACTTCCGCTGTTTAAACTTATCACAACTTTCTACCCACGAGACATCCGTTGATCTTATAGATATGGATTCTATCACAGAAATTAACCTGGAAGGTCACAACACACCTCTTTTTTTGGGGAAATCCCAGATCAATATTCAATCATCACGAGCTCCAAAAATCAAAACAGGAGCAAAAAGAAAAAAACACTTTAGGGGATGCCAAGCTGAAGCCCACAGGAAAAAAAGAATGTTCACTACTCAAATAGTTCCATCTCAACCCAATTCTATAGACCTATAAAAATTAGGAATTTTTAATCTTTCACAGTATACTCTTAATAACCACGAAATTCAAGTCCTATCCAAGGGCTTATTATTCTGCCCCACTAACAACAAACTCAATTCCTTCGATTTGTTAATTGATTTCCATCATCTAGTCCGAAAACTTACTCTGGCTAGACACTTCGCTATACATCCCATAGACACTACTTCAGATAATGCCCCTTTTTCTAAAATACAACTCAAGGGCAAGTCCAGATGTTACCCCATTCATTCCCAAGGACATTACCTAAAAACCTTTCAAAACATAGTTGCAGATGAACTCCAAACATTGCACTAATGAAACAATCCTCTAACTTAAGCAGAGACGAGCTCCAGGCACTAGATAGCCTAAGGAAAAAACATTCTATCATTATCAGACCAGCAGACAAGGGTGGTGGTACAGTTATCCTTAACTACACAGCATACCAACTGGAAGCCAGTAACATATTAAATGATACATCTTACTATGAGGTATGCCAATCAGATCCTTTTCCAGAACTACAGCAAAAACTCCTAACATTTTTAAATGATGCTCTTATATCAAATACCATAGATAAAAAAGAAAAAGTTTTCATTCACATTTCCGAACCCAGTCATCTGTTCTTTTATTATCTTCCAAAAATCCATAAAAATCTTACCACAACCCCAGGTCGCCCCATAATTTCCGGCATTAACTCCACTACCAGTCAGCTATCCCATTACCTAGATTTGTACTTACAACCTTTCATCATCAATCTACAAAGCTACCTCAGAGATTCTGGACAACTTCCACCTAATAAAAACTGTATTTTGATTACAGCAGATGTATCTGCGCTTTACTCCAACATCCCATACCATATTGGCATACAATGTGTTAGTAAGATATTAGACACAGATCCTTAATTAACCCCCCAAAAAAAGAATTCCTGATAAAAGGTCTCAAATTGATATTGGAAAATTATTTTTTTCCATCACAACAGCACCACCTACCGGCAGATACGGGGGATGGCCATGGGCACAAGAGTCACCCCCTCGTATGCGAATATCTTCATGGGGGCATATGAGGAAGAATACATCTATGCCCAACCAACATTTTTCCAACATATATCTCTCTATAAAAGATTTATAGATGATCTTTTCTTTGTATGGTCTGGACCTCCTAACCTTATCCCTTCATTTATAAATCATCTAAATAATAACACTAAAGGAATTAAGTATGTAGCCAAAGCTAGCACAGACAACATAGAGTTCCTCGACCTTAATATCTCCTTGAACCAAGGAAAATTCACCACAACCACCTACTTTAAGTCCGTTGATAGTAACACTTACATCAACTTTAGAAGTGCACATCACAAACCCTGGTTATGCAATATCCCATACGGACAGTTCAAGAGAATAAGAAAAAACTGTACTGAAGATACTGAAGATAAAACAGGTTTAGGGACAAGAAATACCTGGAACAATTATTACAAAATGCAAAAGAAAGGGTCCAAAAACTGACACAAAAAGAATGTCTAGAGAAAAAAAACAAAGTAGAAGGTGACAGCACCTCAAAAATCTAATTCTCACACATTACACATTACACATTGACCTCACGATCAAGTTTTAGAAAAACCTTAGATCAACATTGGTATATCCTAAAAAAGACCCTTTCCTATGACCACTTCTACCAGAAAAAACGGGCATTATGTACAGAAGAGCGCCTAACATAAACCACTTGATAGCCCCTAGCCGTAGGAAAGCCCCCACAGAAATTCAAAATATCAACTCTCCCAGACCCGGCAGTTCTCCCTGTGGCTCCCCATATGGCCTTTGCTGTCTAAGCATCTGCACCAAGTCTCAAATCACCTCTAACACTACTAAAGAAACGTATCCAATCAAACATGAACTCAACTGCAAAAGTTGCTACGTTATCTATATTATTAAATGTATCTGCAAGATACAGTACGTAGGCAGAACGTCCTGACCCCTACACATTTGCCTAAATGGCCATAGGGCATGTGTCAAATGCAGGGACATTCTCCAAAGTGTCTCCCGTCATTGTGGTGAAGTCCACCAAAAAGACTTCAAAGTTTTACAAATAACTCCCGTGGACGTTATTCCCCCCAAACAACCTAATCGACTGCAAACCCTCCAAAAGAGAGAAATGTTTTGGATATACAGATTGCAAACTTTGTTTCCAAAAGGCTTAAACGATGCCACAGAATTAATTTACTAGGAGCAATAGCATTACATCTGGTAGAGATCACCACCGGCCGCACGGTGGGACTTACCGCTAACTTCATAATTTTTACACATAAGCGGTCATGTATGTATGTTCTGCGGTGCATGACCACACGCTACAGTACATATCAATAAATCTAGAAAGTCACTGCAAGTTTTAGCACCATAGGAAATAACACTGTATTCTATACTTAAGTAGTGCATCCGCGCGCCCGAGTTTCAATTTTATACTAATGTATAATGTTTTAGGAAGTTTAGTATTATATTCACGTTATTTTTACTATTATTTGTTATCAAGTGTCATTTTTATCTTTATTATAACTTTTATTGTATATTTGTACCACTATTAACTGAGATTAGGAGTTCTATTCACTCCTAACAAACAGGTATACTTTTTCCATGCATTTTCTCATAGAGAAGTAGCTCCCTTTCTGATTGGTTCGCTTTTAACTCCAAAGTCTAAAAACACCAATCACAGCACACGGCACATTCTCAGCCGTCATTGGCTGATTTAGAACTACCGCTTCACCTACCACCAATCACAGCGGTTTTCTGATACTCACATTTCATTGGTCTATTCATGTTTACCTCCACTAAGTCTAACCAATCACGTTATTCCTATAGAGTTTTGAAGTTTCTTTTCCTTCCTTCAACCTAGAAATTTTAGCGCCTTATATTTTAAACCCTGTACGAGCTCACCCATTGGTGCACTCATATTACCCGCTCCCTTTCCTATTGGTCGCTGTATTTCCATTCACATATATACAGTTTTCAGGGATTTATCTACATCCACTGATATTTAACTTCTCTTGCCGTGATTTATCTACATCACGGACTTACATACATAGGTTTACAGCTCCTTCCATTGAGAATATAGTATATATTTATTCAAATGTAAGCACTTCTTAGCTCGACATCCGTAGTCCTCCACACGTTCTTTTCAGTGCTCCTTTGATTGACGGCTTATCTTCCTATCCTCTTGTCTCTTCTTTTCTTGTCTCTCAACACCTTTGATTGACACTTAATTCTCCAATGCCCTTTGATCTTCCTAGCCTCATCACCGATCACCCGTATCTTCACGTCACTCGCTAGACACACTATGTATCCAATTACAACTTAGGTCTTTGTTATATATATAGAAAACAGTGTAGAAGGTCAATGCTCACCAATTGCAGTCCTCAGAATACCGCGCTGAAACCGTCAACACACGGTGCAGAGTGGAGTATGGAGCCCGGCTGTAGGATCCAGATTAGGTGCACAGGAAATGACGATAAAAGAAGCTCCAGCACTCGTGCTCGGTTTGTATAGAAAAAATCTTTAAGATACACTTTATTCGTTGAACAGTTTAAAACAACAAGTAAAAACACTGCTATGTTCACGCGTTTCAAGCCTATCCCATGGCTCTTAATCGTAAGAATCTTTAAGCAGACTAACATAGTACTTATACACATGTCTATTAGTTAATTAGATATACACCTGAAGTTTAACCCATTGACTGACAGAGAGAATTTTACAAAAAAAAAAAGGGAGAGAAAAAGACAAAGGACAAGAAAGCAGCACACATTAGATTAATAAAGATACAGCAAATCTGAATGAAAATTGAGACCTTGTGGGTAACGAGTTTCAAGCAAGAAAATCCAGAATGCCTCTCTGTGAGTGAGGAGCTTTCTCCAATCCCCCCCTCTCGTAGGTTTATGTACAATTTCAATAGCCTTAACTTTAAACGAGCTAAGGTTACCCAAGCGTACATCTAAAAAATGCCTGGATGCACCAGATAGACTCCTAGATTGATGATGTTTCATATCATAAATATGTTCCCTAATCCTGGTGTGTAAAGGTCTGGTAGTGGATCCTATATACTGCATACAGCACTCCTCACAAATAAATCAAAATATAAACTTTGACTGCTAGGCAGTTCATAAAAAGTTAATAGGTTATGTTTTACCTGTAGAGAACGAGAAAAAGTATCACTTCTGACCATTTTACTTACATAAACCACATCTCGAAGTACCACATTTTAAAGGACCCCTTTAAAAATTTAAAGCCATCTGTTTTTAAAATTTAACCGGGGCGTCGCTGGGCTGTTTTATTCGGCTCAGGCCCCGAATAAAACCCCTTGTGCCGAGTCTTCCGGGCTCCAGGCCTCTGCGCTGGGCCTGGAGCACCGACTGGCTCTTCACTGCATGTGCGTCCGCTGGACGCACACACAGCTGGGGCTTCTGCGGGGCAGAGAGAAGCGCTCCCTGCCCCGCAGACAAGGGTCCCCCACAGTGCTGAGGACCCCCGGGGGCCCGGTGCGCCTCAGCCGGCAGCGTCGCGATGACATCACGTCATCGCGACGCTGCCTGTCCTCGGGCGCACAGCGCGTCATAGGCCGTGCGCCCGAGGAGCTGCCGGAGGATGCGGGCTGAAGAGGACGAGCGCGCTCGCCGGGGGAGTTAAGGTGAGTATTAATGTTGTTATTTTTATAGCGTTTACCTGCCTCAGTGCCCCTATATACTGCCTGTGCCCCTATAATGCCTGCCTGTGGACCCCATATCCCTGCCTGTGCCCCTATAATGCCTGCCTGGGGCGCCCCTATCCCTGCCTGTGGCCCCCATATACTGTCTGGCCCCCTATATACTGTCTGTGCCCCTATAATGCCTGCCTGTGCCCCCCATCTGCTGCCTGTGCACTTTTATACCTCCCCTGTGGCCCCTTTATATGCTGTGCCCCCATATACTGTCTGTGCCCCCATTTACTGCCTGTGCCCCCATATCCTGCCTGGGGCCCCATACCCTCCTGTGGCCCCCATATGATGCCTGTGCCCCTATATACCTTCCTGTTGCCCCTATATACCTGCCTGTGCCCCCATATACCTGCCGGGGCCCCCCTATACCTGCCTGTGGCCCCCCATATACTGCCTCATTGCCCCATATACTGCCTCAGTGCCCTTATATACCTGCTTGTGGCCCCCATATACTGCCTCATCCCCCCATATACTGCCTCAATGACCCTATATACCTACCTGTGGCCCCATATACGGCCTGTGCCCCCTATATACTGCCTTTGGCCCCATATACCTCCCTGTGGCCCCTGTATACTGCCTTGCCCCCTATACTGCCTGTGGCCCCATATACTCCCTCAATGACCTATATACCTGCCTGTGGCCCCATATACTGCCTTTCCCCCCTTATCCCTGCCTGTGGCCCCCTATCCCGCCGTGCCCCTATATACGCCTAGTGCCCTATAACCCTGCCTCAGTGCTCTTATATACCTGCCTCAGTGCTCCTATATACTCCTCAGTGCCCTATATTCCTCAGTGCCCCATATACTGCCTGGGGCCCCATATACCTCCCTTTGTGCCCCCATATCCCGCCTGTGGCCCCATAACCTGCCTGTGGCCCCAATACTGCATGTGGCCCCATACTGCTTCAGTCCCCCTATATACCTAACTGAGGGGACTGCTATACCAAAAATTTAAAGGGAGTTGCGGAAATGTGAGGTTCTAATTATTTGTGCCCAAAATCCTCGGGGACGAGTTTTGGCCGAGCATCGCATGAAGGTGTGAACCCAATGGAGAAAAAAAGGGGGAAAAGTGAACGCGCTGACAGAAAGACGTCTCCGGTGAGTTATAAATGTAACACAGGGAAATCACTTATATGTCGCAGGGGTCTACATACAACTAGTAACTACCACTAATATGGCCCCTGTTATGGGGGTTGGTAATGTAATCAGAGCCTGTGTACAGCTGGTAGTCAAAAGTGGGGTCGTTCGGTCAGGGTCGGCAGGATTTTTTGAGCCTTAAGTAGTAATTGTTTTGGTCTTGGGTTTTGTAGGAGTGTTTTTAGTCAAAATCACTTGTCTGGTAGATTTGCTCCATGTATTGGTGGATTATTTGGTGAATTTTTAGGGTATTGTCATATGAAGGTGGAGAAGTTCTGAAAAAAGTAAATTTGCTTTGGTGATTTTTACTGTACGTGACTGCTGAGGAGATGGACGGGATCTGTGTGGGATGTGCAGAAAATTAGTGACAGTAACAAAGGTTTTTTCTGAAAAAAAAACATCCGCAGTTCACAATGAGGCGGGAAAAACACAAAGGGCCCGAGCCCCGGATGTTTTAGGACCCTAGCAACGCCCCTGACTTTAACAGTGTCCGAGTATAAACTTGGTGAGATTCTATCTCCTATTGTTCTGGCTCTGGTTGACACAAACCTACACCCTTTCTCCAAATTTTAAAGCAATGTTGGATCAAGATTTTAAACATGGGAAAATGTTTTCTAATTTATGGTGGATATGTTCTGAAATTGGCGACTAAACGTGGTAACAAAACTCACATTATATGAATTATCTGCTTTACCTTTACTGCCGTGTAATAAATCTCTCCTAGATATTTTATCCGTTTTATTTATGGCACGATATATAGTGCTATTTTTGTATTCCCTTTGATTAAGTCTCTCACTAATGTTTTTGTTTTTCAACATCAAAGGCTTCCTGTGTGTTACAATTAACGCTTAGCACGTATAAATTCACCCTCGGTAAGTTTTCGATAACATGTTGAGGGTGACAGCTAGTGGCACACAAAATCCATTGCCCCAGATCGATTTTTCTGTGGTGCTAGCAAAAACCTTTCCATTCTCATGATTTCCCCAAATAACAATCTAGAAAGGCAATTTGTTTTTGATTATTCTCCACGTAAATTGAAAAATTACAATGATTAAATTTTTAATGTATTCTATTAATTTGGGGATATCGAAATTTTGGCCCTGCCATTAAGTAAGGGTCATCAATATACCTGGTATACATGAAAATATCTTGTGCAAATGGATTAAGGGTGGAATAGATGTATTTTTCTTCCCACCATGATACATATATGTTGGCCAATGAAGGCGAAAAAAGGAGCCCATTGGGCAAACCTGTATCTGTAAGAATTTTTTTATCAAATACCCAAAATAGTTATACTGTAGAAGGGAAATTTTGTAACTGTAATATGAACTGTTTGAGATCTTCATTATAACTGGTATATTTATTAAGTTGGCAACAAAGTGCATTTAGAGCTAGGGTGTGTGGAATAGCCGTATATAAAGAACAAATTTTCACATGACAGGCCATGAGAATATGGCTGACAGTAATATCTTCCATAATTTTTAATACATCACCCGAATCCTTCAGATGACTGGGTGAGTGAGTACTAATGGTTGGAGGTGCCTATCCAGCCATTACGCTTAAATGTTTAAATATTGAATCAATGCCCGAGATAAATGGGGCGTAGCGGTGGAGGAAAAACTCCCTTGTGGGTTTTCGGAAATGCGTGAAAGAGATTTTTTGGATATTTAACAAGCTACTTTCTTTTAATTTTGGTGTAAAAATATTTAACGCAAGACCCTCTTTCCCGTAATTTCTCAACCTGTTTACCAAAGATAGTTGTGGGATCACTGTTTAATGGTCTATAGACTTTGGTATCTCAAGCATCCTTTTAATTCCCTACATATATAGTTCTTTATCTAATACTGTTATGAGACTACCTTATCTGCAGGGCGAACATAATAATTGATTATTCTGTATCTCCTTAAGTGCACAATTTTCCCTATATGTTAAATTTTTATCGTGACTGGATATGTTTTTTTGTAAATTTATTAAGTCCTTGTTCAACTAATTGCTGAATTCATCCATTATTTTGCCCTGGAGTTTATGGGATAGAAATACGTGTTTTTTATATATTGTAGATTAACATCTTCAACAGTGATATCATTGGGAGAAATCTGTTCATATCCAGTTTTTCCAACATAGAATGGATCTCTGTTTTCCCTAAAACTCAGGCCTTAGAGGAAAGCAAATTGCTCTTGGGTGTGCCTAGAAACAGCATTGTATTTTATTAAATTTTTTCTCCTCAAAAAAATGTTTCTTAATTGTTAAAGCACGAACAAACTTTATTAACATCCTTAATCGTTTGAAAAGATTAAAATTAGTGGTAGAACATAAATTTAAGCCTTTATTAACACTCGTACATGATCCACACCCAAATACAGGCCGATAAATTTAAGACTGGATAATCAAAACAAATTCAGATATGGTAATCCACATTTTGCATTTGGGCTCGAGTAACGATTTTATCCTGGGGATGTCCTTGTTTGTTGATTTATTGGCGGACCTCCTATGTTTTTTTACCCCCCCTCCTCGTCCGTTTCTTGGGTGTGTATGGCCCCGGACGCCCCTCGGCGTTTTTTTGGGTGCACATAATCAGAATATTGATGCGTTGGTTCATAATTCCGGGGATCGATATATGTCTCCGAATCTGAGGTATCAGTGCCAGTCTCAGTGTTATCATTTTCCAGTGGACGAAAGGACACTTTTTTATCTCTTTTTTTTGTTTCTAAATTTCTTCAAGATGGATCTAGGACGGTCAGATGAAAAATTATTAGGTTGCCACTTATATATTCTATTTTGAGCATAATCCATAGAATCCCGTTCTGATGAAGCACGGGTCCTCGCACAAAACGCGTCAAGTTTTAATCTGTTTTGTTTTTAATTTTGCATTGGTAATTCCGTTGCATTTTTAAGAATAAAAACTATTTTTAATCAAAAGCCTTTAGCTCGGGCTTTTTTTACCATACGCGCGCCGGGTCCATTTTTTCCTTTTCCTATTACCAAATATCACCGCTACACAAAACCAGAATTTTAAGGCGTATATTACCAAAAATTCCACTAAGACCAAATACTGCCACATCATAACTAGATAACACCACCACATAGGACCACATGTATGAAAACTATCTAGGTCTAAAACTCACTTTGTTGCCCATAGCAAACAATCAGCGCATCGCTCTAATTTTTCCAGAGCACTATATGAAATGAAAGGGGCGCTCAGATTGTTTGCTATGGGCAACAAAGTGAGTTTTAGACCTAGATAGTTTTCATACATGTGGTCCATAGTGAACGCAAAATATCACCACATATCACAAGTGTTTAGTTATTGAATAGTACACCATACCATTACTGAAAATAAACCATTACACTACAACCCATATTATTACCATACAGTGGCCATATAGAGGTAGATACCAGTTGTACACAGGCAGAGACTCACAGGCGATATTCTCTACCAAGCTGTTCCCTTCTCTGATGAGTTATATGCTCTCCCTTTTCTTATCCATCTGGTCCAGAAGGACAGGGCTCATCCCTACAGAATTTAGGACACAGACATGTTAAATTTTCCACCATCTCCCTACCATTTCCCATGTCTGTACAAACTCCCATCTATAAAGCCCCCATTGGTAATAATGACCCCCAGCTGCCCCAAGTAGTAAAAGTAGTGGATAGGCATGAAAATTAGAGACTTCATTAAGCTTTCCATTTTCATCACAAACGTGCCACTCCTCATTTGGTTTTTGCACCAACACTATTGAGCTTGACCATCCGCTCTTGAACTCCTCAATGACCCCCAATTTTAGCATTCTTTTCACCTCTGGTGAAACCTTTGGTCTGTGGCCCCTCAGTCATGGAATTTGCTTTCACCTGTGGTTTGGTTTTCACTCATTCTATTCATTTTGTAGAACTTACTTTGATTGGAGATATTAACAGTGGCATATGCAGTATTCCTTTTCGCAAGTCTATGTCCCCGCAACTTTCTCTAAACAAGAGAGATTTTTTTTCCAAGCTATTCGATTCTAGACAATATAATAAAATATACTTGAGGCGTGATTCCAATTTGGTCTCTAATATATTTCAAGAGAACCTGTTGCAGTTCAATCAAAAAAGGAAAGAGAGAGATAGATATAAATGGAAACATTCAATTACTTTTTCTATGCCATATTATGATATTGATAAGATTATCAAAACACATCTACTACTTTTGTCTGTTTATGATAATATTAAAGACACTATTAATTAAGGTACCAGGTTTTTTCGGATGTGCTTTTCCCTTTTCTATGTCCAAAACCCTTTTTTCCTTCTAGAACAACTACTAATGGTTGTGACAAAAATTTTTTTCTTGTGACTAGGGGTGGCATTACGTTCTTCGTCCGGGTCATGTCATATGGGCAATTTATCAAAAAATATCCGTTAGCCTAATAATTCCCGCGATGCCATTAAAGTTTTGGGAGAGAAAACAAAAACCTTCATTTTACCCCCAAAACAGGGGCTGGAGAAGCGGGAAATTAACATCCACACAGCAAATGGAACGTGCTAGATCTTAGGAAACACACTTAGGTTTAAAAGCCACAAAAAAAAAACTAAAGACCACTCACTATCCGCTTGCACCACACATGACCCTTTTTAACCTGATGCCCCCAAAAAAAATTAAAAGGGCCAAAAGGGTATATGTTTTAAACCCTCTTTTTATTGAACTGGCATTGAAATCCCGCCGGAAAAGCAGCATACCCCAAACCTGCATGACCCCAGTTAAAAAGTGCCGGGAAAAAGAAGTTTTTTAAACCCACCATTTAGTTAACCCGGACAAAATTTAAAAAGTCCTGTACCGCATATGACCTAAACCTGCTGCCCAAAAGGTTTAAAAAAGTACTGGGGAAAAGGAGACTTTCAACCACCATTTTAGGAACTGGACATTGATAACCTGTCCTACCACAAAAATGACCCCAAACCTGCATACCCCCACATTTAAAGAGTCCCGGAAAAAGGGAGTTTTCCAACCACCATTTTATTTTCCTTGAATAGACTATACTGTCCGGGGCCACGATGACCCCTAAACCTGTTTGACCCCCAAATTTAAAAAAAGTCCCGGGGAAAAGGAGTTTTTGACCACCATTTTAGTTGACTGGGATAAAAACTTCTTTCCTGACCGCAATGCCCCTTTAAAACCGTTGGCCCACAAATTAAAAAAAGGCGGGAAAAGGGGAGTCTTTCAACACCATTTATTTGAACGGGACTTTGACATACCGTCCTGGCCCCGCAGTTGACCTTTTAAAACCTGTCTACCACCAAATTAAAAAGTCCCGGGGAAAAGGAGTTTTTGAACCACCATTTTAAGTTTCCTGGACATTGATAACTGTCCTGGGCCACAGCTACCCCAAAACCGTTTGACATCCAAAAAAAAAAGTGCCGGGGGAAAAGGAGTCTTTAAACCACCATTTTATTTTCCCGGGGCATTGACTATACCTTCCGGGCCACAGCATGACCCCTAAACCTTTTTACCTCCAAATTAAAAAAGGGCCCGGGGAAAAAGGGATTTTTTAAACCCACCATTTTTTTTTGAACGGACATTGACATATCTGTCCTGTACCGAGT
Organism: Phyllomedusa bahiana; assembly: GCA_025379985.1. NCBI lineage: Eukaryota > Metazoa > Chordata > Amphibia > Anura > Hylidae > Phyllomedusa > Phyllomedusa bahiana. The sequence goes on along the minus strand of JAODAL010047065.1, from coordinate 16,058 downwards.
ATGCCCCTTTTAAAACCTTCTGGCCCACAGATTAAAAAGTGACGGAAAAGGGAGTCTTTAAACCCACCATTTTATTTGAACTGGACTTTGACAATACTTTTGGGGCCCATCAACCCCAAACCTGCATGACCGCCCCTTAAAAGTCCCGGGAAAAAAGGAGTCTTTCAACCCCTTTTTAGTTACGGGAAAATAGACTATCCTGTCCTGGGCCACAGCAGCCCCCTAAACCTTTTTTGACCCCAAATTAAAAAGTGTGGGGAAAAGGGGTTTTTGAACCACCTTTTTAGTTGAACTGGACATTAATATATCTTTCCTTACCGCAGTATCCTTTAAAACCCTGTCGGGCCCAAAAAATTTTAAAAAAGTGCTGGGAAAAAGGATCTTTCAACCACCATTTTATTTTAAAACGGAATTGCTTACCTGTCCGGACCGCAGTATACCAAAACCCTGTCTGCCCCCCAAATTTAAAAAGTGGGGGAAAAAAGGAGTCTTTGAACCCCCCTTTTAGGTGAACTGGACATTAACTATATCTGCCCTGTACCGCAGAATGACCATTAAACTTCTGCCCCAAATTTAAAAAAAGTCCCGGAAATGGGGTCTTTCAACCCCCCATTTTAAAGTTTCACTGGACATAAAATATACCTGCCTGGGCCACAGAGGGCCCCAAACTGCATGAGCCCCACATTTTTAAAAAGTGGGAAAAAAAGGAGTTTTTTCAACCCCCATTTTATTTTTCACTGGCCCATAACTATACCTGCCCTGGGCCACAGCATGACCCCCAAACCTTTTTGACCGACAGATCACAAAGTGCCACTATGTTTTATTTTGTACAGTGACTCTCATTTAGTATTTTTTTTTGGTAACTGACTTTTTTTCGAATTTTTTTTTGGGGAAGTTTTTATTTTATTTTACATTTTACCATTTTATTTTTTTTCAAGGGATAAAACAACATACACCACTCCTTTTTTTTTTTAAAAGGTATTTTTTACACGTGAAGGGTTAATTCGTCCCACACCCATAAGTAATAAAAATTCCTACACCCCCAAAACATTCTTAGTTAGAAGAATTCCCCTCCGGCTTCTGAACTGATTTGCCAATCAAATTTAATGGTTTCAATTTTCCCCCAAAATCCTCTTCATTGATTAGGGACAGACCCCCGGGATCAAATGATCGAAATCCAAAAAGGACCCACCCCAGAAAATTTTTTTAAGCCCAAATTGTACAAATTTTTGTCCCGCCCGGCCCCCCCTTTTAACATACTTAACCTCACAGAAATCCCCTTTTTTCAAAACGATTTTTTAGAGAAATTTGAACTCTCCTATTGCCCCTAACGGGGAAGCCAGTGCTGCCGTCAGCCATCTGGGGAACACGGAGGGTCCCGCTGCCAGACTACAGTGGGTGCGGTGAGAGCCCAGGTTTTGCGTCTGTCATCTATTAACACCAGGTTAAACAGCCAGGGCCGGAGTTACATTTGGGGGCGGTGAGGCCTTCGGCAACCCTCATCAAATTAACACGGTAAAAAACCCTTATGATCAGCAACAAAACGCGTGCTGAAACAAGTGCGGGAAAGGGAATATGAGGAAAAAAACCCTTTAGCCTTCCTCAGTAAACAGTCAAGCCGGGTAGCGCTTGCCCCCCCCCCCCCCCCTATGAGTGCGGGCCAATTGAGCTTTACTTGGGAATACGGGGTTAACGCTTCTGTTCCCCCAGGTGCCCTTTTTCTTGGCATTCTTTTTCTATTTATTCAACGTGCGGGGGGAAATTGTCTCGTCTTTTTTCCTGTCCGTGCTCCCTACTCCATGCCTCTGAAAACCTAATCTGGTCAAGTTTTCCTGTACCTCCCTGTACAATTCAGAGGAAATTTTTTTACCACTATTTTGACATGCAAGTTTTTTAGTAGTTTAATTCAGAAAACACATTTTAAAATAGGATGGAATCCCACCTGTCTTTGTTTCCTTTTTTAATTGTTTTAAAAAGTGTTGTTCAATCAGGGATTATGCTATGTTAAAGACTTGCAAAAAAAAAGTCATTTTGCAAAATTGGGGCCATTAACATGTCCTACCTATTCCTGTTTCTGACAGCACCACACCTTGGCCACTCTTTTCAATTGTGAAGAACAAATTTTTGTTTGAAACAAATTTTTTTTTAATAGGGCCTTAGTAAGCTGCTTTTCACAGCAAAATGCCCAAAAAAATTTAAACCAACCCTTTACCCCCTTTTTCAATTGTGAAAAAACAAAAGTCTGTTAGAAAAACAATTTTAGAATAGGACCATAGTATTGCGGATTTCAAAGCAGCATACCCAAAAAAAATTTTAAAAATACTTCTCACCACTATTAAAAATTGTGATGGAAAAATCCACTTAAACCCCATTTCTTTCCAAAGCACCAGTTTTAGTGTACCACAGCAAAAATGCCCCCAAAAAATTTTAAAAATGACTTCTCAGCCACATTAAAATTGTGATGGAGAAAGGCCCCTAGAAGCCACATTTTTGTTCCCCCCCCCCAAAAGGACCTAATTTTATAGCTTTTCTCACGCAACTGACGCCAAAAAATTTTAAAAAAAGACTTCCAGCCACTAGTAAGAATTTGATGGGGAAAAGCCACTTAGAACCACATTTGTGTTCCAAAGGACCCTGATTATAGCTGTAATTACACAACATGACCCCAAAAAATTTTAAAAATGAATTTCACCCCTTTAAAAAAATTGGATGGAGAAAGCCACTTATAAGCCACATTCTGTTCCCAAAGGGCCATAATTTATAGCTGTATCCCACAGCAAAAATACCTCAAAACCCTGACAATGCGAAAACTTCTAAAGATAAAGGAGTAAAAGGGAAAATGGTTTGTCTGAAACCCTTTCTGTCTTTTTCTTCCTCAAGCAAAAACCCGCAAAATAAAATGTTGGGGAAAAAAAAATAAAAAAAGCAGTAAGAAATGAAATTTTTAAAAAAAAGTTTTCAAGAGAACCATTTCTTTTTTTTTGGGAAGAGGAATGTGAATTTAGCCCGGGCCCAAATCAATCGTAAACCTCGGCAATTGGGGCCAAAACATCATCAGAGATCCATCCCTGTTTTATCTTGATGAAAGTCAAACGATCCCTTATCTGTGGAAACCCCGGGAAAGGGTTTTTGTCTGTAATGACTCCCCCCCGGGGCTGTGCAAAAGGTACGCTCAGATTTTGAAGCTGGCTCCCTGGGCGGGAAAAAACCTCTATTGCGTGGGGAAAAAGCTCGGGCCCATTCGTCCATTTTGGAAAACCCAGAAGTTTTTTGGGGGTCCAAAACCACATACAAAAAACATCAGTTTTTGAAAAGAAAAGCCCGGGGCCACCATGATCTTAAGGGGGTTCTCTGTTTTTTGGGATGTGTGCCCTGCATTCCCATGCTTTTGGTTTTGAGGTAATAAATAAATGGATTCCCCCAGAGGCTCACCCATTAGGTTTTTGCCACCTTTGCCTTTTTGCCGCTACGGTGCTTGGCACTCTACTGCTGCATTTTCGTGATGTTGTTCCACCGGGACATTTGGGGAACGTGAAGAAAGATGAACAGTTTTCCCCCATTGATCAATCACAAGGTTTTCCATTTCCTGCTTTTTTTACTCTTATTTGGGTGGGGGGGAAAGGGAAAAGGGGTGATTTTTTTGTTTTTTCCCGGGGGGATCCAGGAGGGGGGCCCACCCAGAAAATGTTTTTCCCATTTTGAGGGCCCTTTTAAAGCGAGGACATGTTGGAGGAAAGGGGAGCTTCCGAACACCCCTGTGAGAAAATGGACCCCTTGTTTTTCCCAAGCCCTGGGTCGAGGGGCACTACCCCAAACCCCCTGATTTTCCCTCTTTTTCCCTTTTCCCCCCTCAAAGTCCCCCAAACCTTTTTCCCAAGGCAGGGACGTCGGAAAATGTCGGTGCCCTGGGAAATTTACCTCCTACTCCCCCCTCCTCCTCCGCTTCCCCGGGGCACGCTTCAACACACCCCGGGAATTGCCTCAGAGGGATCCCACCCTGGAGCTATCGCCCCCTTTGCACCAGCCCTGGCCCCCAAAACCCTTTTGCCTAATAAAGACCGAAAAATTGGGAAAAACTGTGGGGCCCTTGGGTTCGCGGGGGAAAAAGGCTCTTTTGTCCGAATCTTTTCCGTCTCCTCCTCCGTCACTGGCGGGACCTTTTTTTCAGAGGGTTCAACGTTTCGTTCCATAACTAAGATTTCCCAACAATGTCCCCAGCTGCGGGCTTGCCCGCACTGACCTTTTTGGTGGCTTTCTTCAAAACTGGGGAAGGGGGTTTCAGATCTCTTTCACCTGCCTCCACTCCCGGTGGCTCAACACCCCGAGGTTTCCCCACCGGGTTTTCAGGCCCCTGGGTCACTTCGACTGCGTAATGGATTGCGCTGCTCCCCCCTTCCTCAGGGAGGGCCCCCAAAACCCAAAACCAGGGGAATCTTTAGAAAATTTTGGACACAAGGTTTTTGACATGTGCCAGGGAAAAGGGGTGTGGTCCAGCCAACCGAAACGAAGGGGGGCCAGAGATTTTTACCGTTATCGCCCCCCACCCACCCCTTGCCTGGCACCCAAAGGGTTCCCTTTTCCCCAGCCAAACGCTCGGTTCGTTTCGGAGGGGGCCGTCCACCCGCTAATGATGTGTGTGGACGGTCTCCAAGACAGATTAATTTTTAAAAACCCGGCCCGGTTTCCTTGGGGACGTGATGCCACCAAGGGGCCTTGGGGGAAAAAAGCCCTGCACCAAACCCCGCGGGTTTTTAAGAGCCCTGTGGGCCCAGCCTGAGAGCCACCGTCACCCCCAGAGAAAATTTCCCCCCAGCTACCCAGTGGGGCTGTCACAGGGGAAAATAGCGGGCCCCCTTTTCCGTGTTTTCTAATCCCAAATTTTTTGTCCCGGGGGTCAGATGGACTTTTCCCGGGCACAGTAGCCAAAGCGCTTGAAAATTTTAATGGGCACTGGGTGGGCCCGGGCCCGGGGCCCTTTTTTTTGCAAAGAAATGCCTGCCCGGCATCTGGTATTGGGGGCAGGAAGGGCCATGAGTGGCGGGGGAAACCCAATTTTGTGTCCACCAGCGGAAAGGGGGAACAAATTTTCCCAAAAACCCCAAAAAAGTGGCAATGCCGACATTTTAAAGGGTTTTGGCTTTGGGATGGTTTGGGTTAAAGTGTTTTTTCTGCTCCCCAAACCCCGGAAAACGGGAAGGGGTAACGCCGTAGAAATGGGAGAAGGTTTAGTACGGTGGGCAGGTCCCTCAAACTGGGGAAGGAAAAAAGGGGGGTAGGATGGGGCCCCTGGGGGTGCTTTGTGGTTTCTCGGGCGGGCGGTGGATTTCTGAACGGGGGCTGACCCTGATCATGACTCTGAGAGACATGGGCCCGTGGGAACGTTGGGGGGTGGCGGGGGAGGAGGAGGGGAGGACAAAAGGGGTTTTGAAAAGTGGTTTTGGGGGCCCGGCGTCGGGTTGGGGTTTTTTTTGGGCCAAATGTTGCCTCCAAATTTTAAAAATCATGCATTCCCCTGCATGGACTAGACATGGGTTTGGGGGTGGTTAAACACCTAAAGGGTTTTTTTGGGCCCCTTTTTAGAGTTTAAGGCAAAGGGGGGCATATGACATGTGGGTGAATCGAGGGGTTGGTAAAAGAAGGCCCGGCTTGAGAGGTCCTTTGGGCCTTTTTTGATGGCGATAAACGAGGAGCGGGGGGTTTTCGCTGACCGGGTGGCGGAATCCTAAACAGCGGAAATTTTGCGACCCCTTTCCCCTCCATTTTTGAGGGGGGAACCCGTTAAAAAAAACTAAACCCCCTGTCTTTCCCCCCGTCCCAGTGTTTAAGCGCTCCAAGCAATTTTGCGAAAAAACACGTTGGATCCGCAATGTCTTTCATCATCATCAACAAAGGTTTGACTTCGTCGTCCTGACATTCTGCACCCAAGGAGCTGGGGGCCCACAAGCAAGAGGGACTGCAAGGCCCAGGATTTTTGGGCCGATTAAAACCGGTTTTCCTTCCCCTCCTCGATGGCATCAGAAAAACGGGGCCCGTCAGAGCAGAGAAAAATCCTTTTTGGCCCTTTTTGATCTTTTAAAAATGTTTTCCCTGCCCCCAACCGCTTTTGTCTTCAAAAAGGTCTTAAAAAAAATTTTTTTAATTCCCCCAGTGGGGGGTTTTCACGAGTTGCTTTTGGGGCTGTTTCCCATTTTTGGGACGGATGTGATAAAGCGTTTGACGACATTTGTGGCCGGGGAACTGGGGGGACGAGGGGGTTTTAAAGACTGCGGGTTTTCGGGTTTGAAATTCCCCCAAATGAAGAACAGATTGGGGACGCTGTTCGTTACTGAGATTCACGGGGCCCCTGCCCCAAAGCGATGACAGGCCTGACGGCCCGGGCAACTGACATCCGCTGGCATGCGTGTTGTCGTCAGACTAAAATGGGCCCCTTTCCCCTGTACCTCAAACCTCCATGCCCCCCCCCCCCTTTTTTCTCGCTTACCCCTGAATTTCGTCCATTTTCCAGAAAAAAAAAAATTTTAAAGGAACAAGGGGTTTTGGGAAAAGTCTCTTTTTAAAAAGGGGGCAAACCCCAAAAGAAATTCCCTCAAACCCCCCTCAAATCAAAAAAAAATTGTTGGATTCAAATTTTAACTGAAAGGGGCTTTATAACACAGCGGGCCTGCGCCAAAGTGAAAAAAAACACGTATCTAAAAATGTATACTGATAAAAAAAGGTTTAATTTTTTGTCACCAAATAAACCTGTGGTGATTTCAAATTTGTGGATTAAATTTTAACTGCAAAGAAGCTCTATCAACAAAGTTGGGACTGACCAAAAAGTAAAAAAAAACCCCTGTTAAAATTTGTATACGGGATAAAAAAAGGTATTTTTTTGGCACCAAATCAATTCCCCTTGGGGGAATACTAAATTGCTGTATTAAAAATTTTAACTCCCCAAAGTAATCTATCAAAAAAAGGGTTGGGACTGCCCAAAAAAAGGGGAAAAAAAAAAATGTCTGAAATGGATAGGTTTTTAAAAGGTTTTTTTTGGCACCTTTTCAGTACCCCCTTTTGGTAACTACAAAGTTTGCTGGTTTTAAAATTTTAAACTGAAAGGTGGCTCTACCCAAACACGGGCTCCTGCCCCAAAAGTGAAAAAAAAAAACGTATCTAAAATTGTATACTGATAAAAAAAAGTTTTTTTTTGGGCACCCTTCAACCTGTGGTGCCCTACAAAGTTGCGGGATTCAAATTTAACTCCCCAAAGTAGATCTATAAACAAAGCTTGATTGCCCAAAAAGGAAAAAAAAAACCTGCCCTGAAATTTTTAAGGTATTAAAATTTTTTTTTTGGAACCTATCAGTAAAACCCTTTTGGTGACTAAAAAATTGCTGTATTCAAATTTAAACTGAAAAAGTAGATCTATCAACAAAGCTTGACTGACCAAAAGTAAAAAAAAAAACCACCTGTCTGAAATGTATAGGGGATAATAAAAGGTTTTTTTTTGGACCTAAAAAATTTCACCTGTGGTGTTTACTAAATTGCTGTATTCAAATTTAACTGAAAATGAAATCTTCAACAAAGTTTTGACTGACCAAAAAGTAAAAAAAAACACCTGCTGAAATGTATCCCGGATTTTTAAAAGGTATTTTTTGCACCTAAGTACACCTGGGGTTACAAACAAATTTGCTGGATTAAAATTTTAACAGCAAAAGAAAATTTTAAAATCAACAAAGTTGACTGCCCAAAAAGTAAAAAAACCCCCGTCTAAAAATGTATACAGAAAATTAAAAGGTATTTTTTGACCTATCAGTACATCTTTTGGTGACTACAAATTTGGGGATTAAAATTTTAAACCCTTTGAAAAGTAGTTCTATCAACAAGCTTGACTACCAAAAATTTGAAAAAAAAAACCTGTCTGAAATGTATCCCGGATTTTAAAAGGAAATTTTTGGCACCTATCAGTAACCTTTTGGTGCCCTAAAAAATTTTGGGGAAATTTAAAATTTAAAACTGCAAAGTAGATCTATAAAAACAAAGTTTGGGGGGGACCAAAAGGGTGAAAAAAAAAAACCTTCTGAAATGTAAACAGATTTTAAAGGTATTTTCGGAAACCCTATCATTTACCCTGGGGTGACTACAAATTTGTGGATTAAAATTTAACGAAAGGGGGCTCTATAAACCAGCTCCCTTTCCCAAAAGGAAAAAAACACGTATCTGAAATGTAAAACTGATAAAAAAAGGTTTTTTTTGGCCCAACCTATAAACCCTTTGGGGGGTTATACAAATTTTGCGGGAATTCTTTTTTAAAAGAAAAAGTAGATTTTATCAACAAACCTTAAATGCCCCAAAAGTAAAAAAAAAACACCTGTTGAAATGTATTAGGATATTTAAAAGTTATTTTTGGCCCCTATCATTAAAACCTGTGGTGACAAACAAAATTGCGGGGTTTTAAAAAATTTAACTCCCAAATAGTTTCTTCAAAAATGCTTAAACGGGACCAAAAGTGAAAAAAAAAACTGTCTAAAATGTATACAGTTTAATTAAAAGGTATTTTTTGGCACCTATCAATTCACCTGTGGTGACATTTTAAATTGCGAAATTCAAAATTTAAACCCCAAATTAGATTTTCAACAAAGCTTAAATTTGCCCAAAAATTTAAAAAAAAACCCCTTTGTCGGGAAATGTATACGGAAAAAAAAAAGGGTTTTTTTGGCACCTATCAGTAAAACCTGGGGTGACTACAAAGTTGCGGGAAAATAAAATTTTAAAACTGCAAAGTAGATCTATCAAAAAAAAGCTTGATTGCCCAAAAGTAAAAAAAAACCCTGTCTGAAATGTATACAGATAAAAAAAAAGGTTTTTTTGGCACCTATCATAAACCTTTGGTGACTACAAAGTTGTGGATTCAAATTTCAAACTCCCAAGGTGGTCTATAAAACACAGCTCCCTGCCCCAAAGGGAAAAAAACACGTATCTGAAAGGGAAATACTGAAAAAAAAAGGTTTTTTTTGGCACCTATAAAACCGGTGGTGACTACAAATTTGGGCTGATTAAAATTTTACCTGCAAAGTAGATCTATCAAAAAAAGCTTGACTAAAAAAAAAGGGAAAAAAAAAAAACCCTGTCTGGAAAGTATACGGATAAAAAAAAAGGTTTTTTTTTGGGCCCTATCAATTCCCCTGGGTGACTACTAAATTGCTGTATTCAAATTTAACGAAAAGAAAGATCTATCAAAAAAGTTGGGACTGCCCAAAAAAGGTGAAAAAAAACACCTCTTGAAATGGAAAAACGGATAAAAAAAGGGTTGTTTTTGGCCCCCTTTCAGTAAACATGGGTGACTAAAAAAGGGTTGCTGGATTAAAATTTAACCACAAGGACGCTCTATCAACACAGCTGCCTGCGCCAAAGTAAAAAAAAACACGTATCGGGAAATGTATACTGAAAATTTAAAAGGGTTATTTTTTGGCCCCCTTTCAACCTGTGGGGGACTACAAAGTTCCTGGATTTCAAATTTAACGGCAAAGTAGAATTTTACAAACAAAGCTTGACTGACCAAAAGTAAAAAAAAAAAACTCCTTTTAAAAAATTAAATCCCGATATTAAAAGGAAATTTTTTGGAAATTATCAGTACACCTTGGTGACTAAAAAAAGTTGCGGGGATTCAATTTAACTGAAAGGGGGCCCCTATAAACACAGTGCCTGCCCCAAAAGGGGAAAAAAAAAAACACGAAAATCAAAATTTATACTGATAAAAAAGGGCATTTTTTGGCACCTATAAACCCTGTGGGACTACAAATTTGTGGTTTTCAAATTTAATTTGCAAAAAAGATCTATAAACCCCAAAGCTTGACTGCCAAAAGGGGAAAAAACCCACCTGTCTAAAATGTTTAGGTTTTAAATTTAAAAGGTATTTTTGGCACCTATCATACACCTTGGTCATACAAAATTGCTGGTTTTTAAAATTTTTAACTGCAAAGTAGATCTATCAACAAAGCGACGGGACCAAAAGTGAAAAAAACCCTGTCTGAAATGTTTTTTTTACGGGATAAAAAGGGGGGTTATTTTTTGGAAACCTATAAAATTCACCTGTGGTGACTACTAAATTTGTTTTCCCAATTTAACTGCAAAGTAGATCATAAACCCAAAGCTTGACTGCCCAAAAGTGAAAAAAAAACCTTTTCTGAAATTTTAAAACGGATATTAAAAGGTTTTTTTTGGGGCACCTATCGTACACCTGTGGTGACTACAAATTTGTTTAAATCTTTTTTAACTCCCAAAGTAGATCAAACAAAAAAGGGCTTGACTGCCCAAAAAGTAAAAAAAAAATTTGTCAAAATTGTATAAGTTTATTAAAAGGTATTTTTTGCACCTATCAGTCCCACCTGTGGTAAATACAAAGTTCCCTGGAATCAAATTTAACTGAAAAAGTAGATCTATCAACAAAGCTTGACTGACCAAAATAAAAAAAAACACCTGTCTGAAATTTTATACAGATTTTAAAAGGTTTTTTTGGGCACCTATCAGTACACCTGTGGTAACTACAAATTTTTGTTTGGATTAAAATTTTTAACCGCAAGGTGGCTCTACAACACACCGCCTGCCCCAAAAAGTAAAAAAAAAACACTATCTAAAATTTGTATACAAATAAAAAAAGGTATTTTTTGGCCCCTTTTCAACCTTTTGGTGACTACAAATTTGCTGGTTTTTCAAATTTACCTGCAAATTTAATCTATAAACAAAGTTTGGACTGACCAAAATTGAAAAAAAAACCTTTTGGGAAATGTTTTCCCGGGATAAAAAAAGGGTTTTTTTTTGGCACCTATTCAATTCCCCTGGGGTTTGACTACTAAATTGCTGTATTCAAATTTAACTGAAAAGGGTAATCTATCAACAATGCTTGACTGACCAAAAGTAAAAAAAAAAAAACCCCGTCTAAAAATGTATACGATATTAAAGGGTTTTTTTTTGGCACCAAATCAGTACCCCCTTTGTGGTATACAAAGTTGCTAGATTAAAATTTAACTGCAAGGTGGCTCTACCCAACACGGCTGCCTGCCCAAAGTGAAAAAAAAAAAACGTATCTGAAATGTTTACTGATAAAAAAAGGGTTTTTTTTGGCACCTATCAACTGTGGAGACTAAAAATTTTTGGGCGGTTTAAAATTTTTAACTGCAAAGTAGTCTATCAACAAAGTTTGACTGCCAAAAAGTAAAAAAACCCCCCTTTCTAAAATGATAGGGGATAATAAAAGGTATTTTTGGCCCCTTTTCCCAATTCCCCTGTGGTGACTATTTAAAAATTGCTGTATTCAAATTTAACTGCAAAGTAGATTATCAAAAAAAGCTTAAACTAAACCAAAAAAGTGAAAAAAACACCTCTCTGAAATTTTTTAGGGAAATTTTAAAAAGGTTTTTTGACCCCCTATCAGTACACCTGTGGTAAATACAAAATTGCGGGAATTCAAATTTTAACTCAAAGTAAAATCAAATCAAAAAAACCCCTTTGACTGCCCAAAATTGAAAAAAACACCGGGTCAAAAATGTATAGGTAAATAAAAGGTTTTTTTGGCCCCTATAAATTCCCCTTTGTGGTGACTACTAAATTGTTTGAAAATTCAAATTTAACTGAAAAATTTAATCTATCAAAAAAGCCTTACTCCCCAAAAGTAAAAAAAAAAAACACCTCTCTAAAAGGGGGGATAGGATATTAAAAGGTTTTTTTGGAAACCTTCAGTACACCTGGGGGGTGACTAAAAAAGTTGCTGGATTAAAATTTTAACTAAAAGGCCGCTCTATAAAACACAGCTGCCGCCCCAAAAAGGTGAAAAAAAACACGAAATCTGAAATTAAAATGTTAAAAAAAGGGTTTAATTTTTGGCACCTATCAACCTGTGGTGATTTCCCAAAGTTCCGGGATTAAAATTTTAAATTTGAAAAAGTAGTCAAATAAACAAAGTTTTGACTGCCCAAAAGTGAAAAAAACAACTGTCTGAAATGTATACAGATTTTAAAAAGGTTTTTTTGGCCCCTTTATCAGAAAACCCCTGTGGTGAAAAAAAGTTCGGGAAATTTCAAATTTAATGCAAATTAGACTATACCAAAAAAAGGTTTTGCCAAACCCAAAAAGTAAAAAAAAACCCCTGCCCCTGAAATATTTACAGAATTAAAGGTATTTTTGGCCCCTATCAGTACAACCTCTGGTAAATAAAAAGTTGCTGGATTCAAATTTAACTTGCAAGGGGGCTCATCAACACAGCTGCCTGCGCCAAAGTAAAAAAAAAAACGTATCTGAAATGTAAAACTGTTTAAAAAAGGTTTTTTTTTTTGCCACCTATAAAACCTGTGGTGCACAAAGTTGCTGGATTAAAATTTTAAAACTGCAAAGTAGTTCTATCAAAAAAGCTTGACTGCCCAAAATGAAAAAAAACACCTGTTGAAATGTAAAAGGATTTTAAAAAAGGAAATTTTTGGCACCTATCATAAAAAGGGGGCCCACTAAAAAATTTTGCGTATTCAAATTTAACTGAAAAGTAGATCTTAAACAAACCCTTGACGACCAAAAAGTGAAAAAAACCTGTCTAAAAAGGGAAATACGGATATTAAAAGGTTTTTTGGCACCTATCGTCACCTGTGGGACTTAAAAAAGTTGCGGGATTCAAATTTAACTGAAAAGGTGGTCAAATCAACACAGGGGCCTGTCCAAAATTTTAAAAAAACACTTATTAAAAATGTTACTGATAAAAAAAGGGTTTTTTTTGGGCACCTATCAACCTTTTTACTAAAAAAATTTTGGCTGTTTTTCAAATTTAAGTGAAAAGGTGGCAATTTTTTCAACAAAGGGACTGGGCAAAATTGAAAAAACACCTGCCCTGAAATGAAATAGGGATTTAAAAAGGGTTTTTTTTTTGGCACCTTTCAGAACACCGTGGTCATTTACAAAATTGCTTTATTAAAATTTTTAACTGAAAATTTTAGTTTAAATCAACAAACCCTTGACTGCCCAAAGTGAAAAAACACCTGTCTAAAATTGGATACGGATTTTTAAAAAGGTATTTTTGGCCCCTATCAGTACACCTGTGGTGATTTAAAAAATTGCTGGTTTTCAAATTTAACTCCCAAAAGGGGTGGCTCTTTAACACGGGCTCCCTGTGCCAAAATTTGAAAAAAAAAAAACGAATCTAAAAAATTTTTTACTGATAATAAAAGGTTTTTTTTTGGCACCTAAAACCTGTGGTAAATTTACAAAATTGCTGAAATTCAAATTTTAGTGCAAGGTGGCTATTTCAAAAAAGCGGAAACTGGGAAAAAAATTGAAAAAGAACACCTATCTGAAATGTAAATTTGAGAAAAAAAGTGGGTTTTGAAAACCTAACAAAAAAACCTGCTTTTTACTAAAAAAGTTTCTGTATCCAAATTTAAAAAGGCAAGAAATTGTCTAAAAAAAAATTTTTTGGGCTATCAATTTCCAATACCCTTTTTAAGCTTGTCTTTTTTTTCGCCCGCAGGGCCCCCCCCCCCCCCTTTAAACCCCCCCCGTGGCTTTAAAAGCGGTAGTTTGCCCCTTTTAAAAAATTTCCTTGCCTAACTACCTAAAATCTGAAAAATCTCTGACCCTAACTAATTCAAAAGGATCACAGCAAAAATTTTGACCCGTCTCTGTGAAAAAATAAAATAATTTCGCTGAGCTTTTTGCTGAGCGTTTGGACAGGGGGCAGAGTGCACGTCCCTACGCTATGAACGCTGACAGACACTGTTCTTTAAAACAGGAAGGGCTGTTCTTTTGTTAAAACGAGGTCATGTGTTTTTTCACCAACGAAAACCATAAACCCCCAAATCAGGACGTCGCACACACATCTCCCCCCTGTTCTATTTTTAAAGGGGCTGATTTGCGGGCCCGGGCCAAAATGACGGGGAAGGGCCGAAAATGGGGGCGTTTTTTTAAATAGATTATGCAAAAGGTTTTTAAAACCAAATTTATCGTGGGGGGATCAAAAAAAACCCGTTTTTAAAAAATTTTTAATACCGTGCCCGATTTAAACTTTGTCGTTTAAAAACCCGGTAAAACACAAAATTGTGCCCTTGCATCTGTTTTTAAATTCTTAATTTGCCACCCAAACTAAAACTTGTATCTCATTTTCTAATTTATAAGGGGGTTTTAAAAGTTGTATGCTTTTTAAAAATTTTTAAATTTTTTTGGGGGAAAACATGTCAAAAAAAAGGCGTTCTACGTCATTTTTTAAGGCGCAAAAAATTGAGTGTTTAATGGGGCCTGAATAAATAAAAACCTTTGTCAAAAATTTGGGCCCGGTGTGGTTTTCCTTGAAAATAAATGAAAATGTGCCAAAAAAAAGGCGTAGATATCATTGCTAGCATATTTTATGCGCCTACTTTAGGTGCATTAAAAAGTGTCTAATGCGCCTAGTTTGGGGTATAAACAGTTCGTTTTTTTAAAGAGAATAGGGGAGTAAAACAGTTTTTGGGTGAAAAATTACCCCAAAAAAAAATGGTGAAACCCCTAAGGGGGACTTTTTGGGCCCTAAGTATGTAATTTATGTTGTTTATTTCGATCTTTGTAAATCACAATATGTCAGCTGTACAACCAATTAGCTTAAAAAATTTCATTAGTTTGGCCCAATCGGGAGATTTGGGGAGAGATGGTTTTTAACAGGGGGAAAAAGGGGAAAGGGGGGGGTTTAAAAGAAAGGGGAGGGGGATTAGAGTGGAAAAAGGGGGCTAAAAAGAGGGAAGAGGATTTAGAGTGAGGGGAATTAGACTATGTTAGAGAAAGGGTTAATGTGGGGTGGGGAAGGGTTTTTTATTTAGTGGAGGGTGAGGGAGGGGGTTTAGAGTGGGGGTAAAATTTTGAGGGTCAGAGTGGGGTTGGGACAGTAAAGAGTGGGGGGTAGAGGTGGGGTTTGGGAGAAAATGGACACGGGGGTTTTCCCTATTTAGAAAAGTTTTGGGTGATCCCAAACCCCCATGGGTGTCGCCGGTTTTTTTAAAGATGGGAAAACTGTGTGCCACCAGTAGGGTATGGGACATCCCATACCCAACTTTCCTAGATGCTGGATGAACTATTGATCACTCAGAAAGGCTAGGTGACGGACCAACTCCCACAAATGGAATCCAGTTTTCTTTATGATAGGAAGACTGGATGCCACGAGTGGGAGATCAGTGAATTACCCAGCTTTCCTACATGCAGGATAGGATACCCAGGATCCAGGAAAGCTGGGTCATGACCATCCCCCCCAAACAAGTTTTCCTGATAGGGATACGCTATCTGGCCTATGTATGTGTATTTGTGTAATGTTTATTTACAGGTTTCCATTTGGACAACTTCGGATTCATTGAACTACGTCGGATAAATGTTGGAACTTTTATTTAATAAAATGGTAAAAGAGAGCTATTGTTTTGGAGTATTTATTTAAATAAAAGTTTTTTTTGTTCAATTTGTGTGGTTTTTTCCATATAATTCCAGTGATAGTAATAGAGGCGTCTGACAGCTGCCTCTCCGTTACTATCACTTGGGCTTGGTGTTTGCCAGTGGTGGTTTTTGCCACTCCAAGGCTTATACTAACCCCGTGTCACTATTACTCTAGAACTCAATGCACCAGGGTTACTGAGAAGAGCCAGGTAACCATCAGAAGCGGACCCTCTAATGTTAGGGTCCGCTTCTGGGGCAGCTATGTTCTGGTATTTTTAGAAAGGGAAGGGAACAGTAGTATCAGTCTGCAGCTGTTAGTTGTATCTTGGCTGGTTATGGAAAATAGGGAGTACCACATATTGTTTTTTTTTCTTGAAAATTTATTTATTTATCGACAATCTAAACATGGGCATCTACCATTTTAGGATTCTCAAGAAATAAATTACGTGGGGTCTCCTCCATTTTCCATAACCGGCCAAGGTAAAACCGACAGCTGCAGCCTGAAAAACAGAATGGGGGAAATCATCCATACAAATCCTTTCACATTCTTTTAACACTTTTATTGTGGGATATAAGAGTCATTCATAAGAAAGCAATGTAACAAAATAATATAAAAAACGTGTACCTTAACAATTACAGGCATTACAATAATT
>JAODAL010047064.1:0-30297 GCA_025379985.1 Phyllomedusa bahiana | reverse complement strand
TAATCTTTCTACTTAAATAAATTCACTAGTACTTTCACATATATATCTTTTTATGCCAAGAAAACTAAAAGCGTTGGCGTTTTATACAACATATTGTATAATATGCGGGCTCCATAAGACAAGCAGAGAAAAGACGCGCTGTGGAGACTGCAGCTCATCTTTTTTATTGCCGTCCATGGGGCCACAGGAATGATCGTATCTTCGGTGCTTTTAAAAAACTAAAAGTGCCGAAGATACGATCGTAATGCTGTGCAGTGTAGACATAGCCTAATCTCCATGTTCGTCACTGATATCTCCCAAATTGGACAGGAAGAAGTCAATATGTGAACACAGGGCAGTTCCTAGGCTAAATTTCACTCAGGGCGAGGTGCAGAAATTTCGCCCCCCCCCCCCCCCCTCTCCGGTAACATATGGCGCCACTATGCAACACATTGCATCATCATCAACCAAAGCCAAAATATACAAAAAGCTTTACGACAAATTGCTACGTATAAAACTACTAAATAATAGTCATACAGTTACTAAATAACACCGTTACACAAAACCAGAATCCCTAGACCACTAAGACCACATATCATCAGCACACAGTGACCGAATAATACCACCACACCATGACCACCATATAGTGACCGAATAATACAAACTAACCATTACTGAGTATAAACCATTATACTACAACCTATATTATTGGCATACAGTGGTGGATACCCGCTGTACACAGGCTCTGCAGACATATAAATGATAACAAGTTAGTAAAGTTATATCTAGTGACTCACAGGGGGCCCCGTCTCTGAAGAGTTGTTCTCTTTCTCTTCTTCTTCTTTTCCATCTGTCCCAGACGCCATGATGACTACTCCGACTCTTCACTGTAAAATTTACAAAAAAATATATTAAGACTCCTCGATTTATCAGCATTTCTCTCCCAATTCCTTATCTTATACAAACTCCCCATCTATAGCACCTCATATGGTAGCCATGTAATATGCCCCCTGTAGCCACGTAGTAGCCCCCTATAGCCAGGTGATGCCCCCCTGTAGCCAGGTGATGCCCTCCTGTAGCCAGTTGATGCCCCCCCTGCAGCCAGTGATGCCCCTGTAGCCAGTGATTCCCCCTGTAGACAATGATGTCCCCCTTGTAGCCAGTGATGCCCCTGTAGCCAGTGATTCCCCCTGCAGCCAGTACATGCCCCCTGTAGCCAGTGATGCCCCCTGTAGCCAGTTATGCCTCCTGAAGCCAGTGATGCCCCCTGTAGCCAGTGATGCCCCCCTTGTAGCCAGTGATGCCCCGTGTAGCCAGTGTTTGCCCCCTGTAGCCAGTACATGCCCCCTGTAGCCAGTACATGCCCGCTGTCGCCAGTAGAAGCCCCCCTGTAGCCAGTACATGACCGCTGTAGCCAGTAGAAGCCCCTCTATAGCCAGTAAATGCCCCCCTTGTATCCATGTATGCCCCCTGTAGCCAGTGATGCCCCCTGTAACCAGTAGATGCCCCCCTTGTAGCCAGTGTTGCCCCCCGTAGCCAGTGATGCCCCCCTGTAGCCAGTAGATGCCCCCTCCTGTAGCCAGTGATGCCCCCTGTAGCCAGTAGATGCCCCCTCCTGTAGCCAGTGATGCCCCCTCCTGTAGCCAGTAGATGCCCCCTCCTGTAGCCAGTGATGCTCCCTCCTGTAGCCAGTAGATGCCCCCCTTGTAGCCAGTGAATGAGCCCCCCACTGTAGCCAGTGATGCCCCCTGTAGCCATGTAGAGCCCTCCAGTAGCCCAGTAAAGCCCCCTGTAGCCATGATGCCCCCCGTAGCCAGTGATGCCCCCTGTAGCCATTTGATGTCCCCCTGTAGCCAGTAGATGGCCCCTGTAGCCAGGATGCCCCCCCTGTAGCCATGAGCCCCCCTGTGCCAGTGATGTCCCCCTGTAGCCAGTAGATCCCCCCCCTGTAGCCAGCGATGTCCCTGTAGCCAGTTGTTGCCCCCCTGTAGCCAGTTGGGATGCCCCCCCTGTAGCCAGTGTGTCCCCCCTGTACCAGTGATGCCCCCCTGTAGCCAGTAGATGCCCCCCTGAAAGCCAGTGTTTGCCCCCTCCTTTAGCCAGTGATGCCCCCCTGTAGCCAGTAGATGCCCCCCTGTAGCCAGTGATGCCCCCCCCTGTAGCCAGTGATCCCCCCTGTAGCCAGTAGATGCCACCCCTGAAAGCCAAAGATCCCCCCCTTTTGAAGCCATAAACCCCCCCTGTAACTAATAATAAAATAACAAAAGAGTACTCACCTCGGTCTGCGCGTCCCAGTCCGTAACTGCTGAGCGGGGGAAGCTGCTGAGCGGTGTAAGCAACGTGATGTTATCACGCTGCTTACACTGCCACGCAGCTCCCAGGGATCTCCTTGGCGTCAGAGCTGCCAGCCGAGGAGACCCAGCGTCGCAGAGGGCGCGGTGAAAGCTGTGCGCCCCCTGCGACGCTGATACAGGGGAGGAGTCAGGACGTGAACGATCCGTCCCGCCTCCTCCCTGTGACAACAGCTGCTGCTGGCTCTGTGCGACTGTTATAGAACAGCCACGCGGAGTCAGGGGCGATCCTCCGGGCGGGCGGGGCGAACGGTCGCGGCGCCCTCCTCGGTTGAGCGGAGCCGCGGCACCCCGGGCGATCGCCCGCCCCGCTCCAACCGCACGTAGGAACGGTCCTGTGTGAACATAAGAAATTTGTCTTCAGAGAGCCAAGTTGCTCACACGCCTTAAGCAAATTCTCAATTCAGCATAATTCTCTGCACATTTGTTCCCAAGAAAGTTGTGCATTACAGAAACAAACATTGTTTTCCACTGAATAGTATGCAGAAAACTTTGCATGATGACTATGAAAGTGTGAAATTGGGTGCTACCTTGTAGCAAATTCCATTCCTGAAGTCTAGAGGCTAAGGCTATGTCTACACAGCACAGGTTTTCCGTGCTGTAGGCTATACAACACTTTTTTTTACTGTTGCTTTAAAACTCTGGCAGAATATGCAACATGTTGTTGCCGTCAGCCCCATGACATTGAATGTACCAGGCTGACGGCAAATCTGTACAACGACTGCAGTTTTATGCAAATCAGCGGCAAAAACTGCAGTCCTGCCATGGTCCAGCAATGACAAAATACCGACGGATTTCCAACAGTATTTTGTCATATGCTGTGTGTCTTTAGCTTAAAGGGGTTTTGCCACGATGTAATGTTGACGTGGGATCCTCCAAAATGGGTTTTTAATCACTTTTCTAAATATCTGTGATTACAAAAAGTGAAGCCTGTGAGAGCTACAGCCTTCCTTACATGCCCTTGGTTACTTCAAAGAGTCTATTAGATACGGCCTGACAAGAGCTGGACGGGCTTGCGCAGAGAGAGCTTCTTATCTGATGAGACTGAGCTGCAGAAGTTTTTAAGGCACCGGGTAGCAATATGTTTTCTTTTGTATACAGAATAAACTAGTTGTTGTGTGATTAGATACCTGCTTTATCTGA
Source organism: Phyllomedusa bahiana (assembly GCA_025379985.1). Taxonomy (NCBI): domain Eukaryota; kingdom Metazoa; phylum Chordata; class Amphibia; order Anura; family Hylidae; genus Phyllomedusa; species Phyllomedusa bahiana. The sequence continues at coordinate 26,824 of JAODAL010047064.1, read as the reverse complement.
TGACAGAGAACATGAAGAAGCTTTCAAGCTGCTGTGTAGAATAGGTGTTCTCTTTTGTATATAAAATCCACAAGTTATAGTTTTTTTATTTCAGTGAACATGTCACAAGATCCCTTATGCAGCTCTGTGCTCTCCGCTGTGTGTGTCTCTCTCTCTTTCAGCTCTGTGATTTGTTTACATTACATTAGCATCTTAGCAGATAAGGCTCCTGACAGTGCCCTCTGAGGCTGTCTTGCTGACATGCTAATCCACTGTTGTACTGTTTATTATTTCACTTAAGTTTTGAGACACTCCCTTGGATTCCTCACTCCTCACTCCACTCCTCACTCCCCCTCCCTCTCTCCCCTGCAGCTTCATGACTCAGCGTGATTTGTTGGCATTCTGCCTGGGCTGATAAGGAGAGGTAACAATCTATCTCTCGGCAAATCCCCTTTAAGAGCATACATGCCAACTCTCCCGCTTTTGGCCGGGGGGTCCCGCTAATTGGGGTCTCCCCCCCGCCCCCCCGTATGACTTGGCATTCCTCCCGCCGCCAACAGGAGGCGGGTTTTTTTTTTTTAATGACCGCGGCGCAAGAGTAGCGCCGGTGCGCTACTTTAGCGCCGCCGGGCCGCCCCTATAGGCGGGTGAAGCGGCCGCAGCGTCCGCTTCACCCGCCCGGAGTCTCGCTGTGCAGGGAGGAGGCTGGAGGGTTCGCTCCCTCCTCCCGCGATATGTACAGCGCCGGTGTGCGCCGTACATACAGGTCAGCGGCGCCGGGGGAGTGACGCGCCTCTGCTCTCACTTCCCCGGCGTCGCTGAGGAGATCGGAGATGTCCGGAGCTGCAGGTGCCTGGGGAGGTAAGGGGATTTTATTATTTTATTTTTATCAGCGACATGGGGGGCTCTACCTGGCTATTAAAGGGGGCAACTACCTACCTGGCTACTAAAGGGGGCAACTACCTACCTGGCTACTAAAGGGGGCACTACCTGGCTTCTAAAGGGGGCAACTACCTACCTGGCTTCTAAAGGGGGCAACTACCTACCTGGCTTCTAATAGGGGCAACTACCTGGCTAACAAAGGGGGCAACTACCTGACTACAAAGGGGGCAACTACCTGGCTTCTAAAGGGGGCAACTACCTGACTACAAAGGGGGCAACTACCTGGCTACAAGGGGGCATTTACCTGCCTGTAAGGGGCACTACCTGGTTATGGGAGGGGGCTACTACCTGGCTATAAGGGCATCTGTACAGTCAAAAAGGCAAGAGGTCAGCTCACCCCAACTGCGATCCTGCTTTGGTGGTATGATCAGCACGCATGCGCCCAGAGCCTAGGGCGTAATCCAAATACTTTTCCAAGACAGAGTTGATGCAGCGATGACCACCAGAAGTAATGCGATAAAACTTGGTTTCTTTATTGGAACTTGATAAAAAACACAAGCATTCCCATATGCAAATAGCCTCAAAAAATAGAGTTAGGCTTACGCGTTTCGGGTGCGTACACACCCTTAGTCATAGCATACTAATGCAATGTATCAGACACTCTTATATATCCAACACTCTAAAATCATTGGTAGATTACCTGTTTGTTATCCTCTGCACCTGTAGACCTCTGCAACCCGATAGTTGATTGGCTCAAAAGCCACCGGGGAGACTGTCCTATAGCCCGCAAGACCTGTATGAGAACGGCTCCGGAACCGGAAATACGTGCAACGTGATACTATTGAGCGTCTCCAATAGAGCGCCCACACGTCACACGCCACGGGGCCCTGGCAGCATAGGGACATCCGGACATGCGCAAAAGCGCTAAGGAATCCAGAACTGGCAAGAACTCGCCATGATATCCCTTGCTTAAAGCGCTAACGGCTAGTCGTGCGCAAGAATATCAAGAAAGAAAAATATATATACAACCTGATGGTATACATATCATCAGGTACTGGCAAGCAGTCATGTACAAAAATACTGAAAAAAATCCATACAATATAGTACCTAACTCCCGGAAAACCACCTAATAAATTGCGAAATATTTAAGACCGACAAAAAACATGTACATCCATACTTACATGAGCTTTGACTCACAATAGAAAAAACGGTCTGTGAGGTACTACAGGTACTGGGGACAACCTACAGAAATACAAGAGCTAATATTAAAAGTCAAGAAACTGTATGAAATACACAAATCCCTCATTGAAGATGGAAACCATCCCTTCCATTTTATAATACAAAACATTATACATTACAAAATCAAAAACGAGACACAAAAGACCCAAACAATTTTACTGGAAAAAATATTTTCACTAGAAAATAATTTCACTGGAGAAGAAAAAAAAAGAAAAAAAAAAGGGGAGGGGGGAAATATGAATTAATTTTTATAGGTTAATATTACCCTCACTCAATAATGGAACATTAACTCTATCCTTAAGTTTAAATCCCTGGGTGGGGACTGTGTGTTACAGTGGCAAAAATCAAAAGGTCACTCTCTATCTGTAGGACCCGCTTTAATATCCCCACCCCGGGCAGGAACAAATAACTTCTAATATACATTTATTTCAAACCCTCTAGGGATTGGAATCGTGTATTCTTCTGAAATGGTTAGATAAATTGCGATCTATTTCTAATAGACACATGTAGATTATGTCGTTAAGATGTTCCAAAAAAGCGTACTCTTGATTTTTCTGGAAAGTGCTCCATTTATATTGTAACTACAAATGGTAACACTGCGCCAAATTATACCACGTAGAGTGGAATTACAAATGATGAAACTTCTTATTGTGTAAACTTGGCATTTTGATTGTCGGGATACATGTTTTAGTTGGCATTAACATAATTACAAGTCACGACAGGGCAACCACCACACTTAAAAAAACCTTTTGCGTCAACCATGTCGTTGTGGTATGTGGTGTGATATCAAAATTTTGTGAGACTAGATTGCCCAATGTACAGCGCTTCTTTTTCTGGGGGATATTGCGCCCCAGCATTGAGCAGAACCTCTCCAACACAGGATCCTCTAATAACAAAGGTAAATATTTCAGACAAATTTTCTTAATCTCTAGGAAACTGTGGTGTATAATTCTAAAACCAATACAGGCTTTTGTCCCTCATCAGATCCAGATTTCTGCCACTCTGATGGACCAAAGGTTCCCTATCTTTTCGATCTACTATATTTTTGTGCCCGTTTCAAAATCCATTTCGGATATCCACGTTGGGACATCTGTTTTTATTGATTATACTCTCCTTCTTAAAAATCTTCCTCCCTACTACAATTTCTCTTAGACCTAAACCAATTCCCCCACAGGTTAGCTTTATGAACATGTTTGGATGAAAACTTCTAGAATGAAGGATTGTTTTCTCCAAAGCGTGCTTTTCCGATGGATCTGGTTTTACATAGACATCCTGGGTGTCCCACTTAAGAGCCAGATCCCCAGGAAACTGTAAATCACATATGGGCTGACCGTATCGGAGTGAACGCAACAATTTGAAAACATTATTGTACAAAAAAGAAATTAAATCCGGGTATGGCAGACACATCACGCCCTCCCATACAAACCTGCGGAGGTCGCTCGATGTATCTGCCATAACCACTTGGATAGAATCAACAAAGGGGTTCTCAGGCAAGCATAAATGTACAGATGTTCCCACCATGCCATGACCAGGTTGGCCAAGGTGGGGGTGAGAATTTGCCCCCATGGAGACACCCCGTATTTGTAAAAAAAATCTCCTGAATTGAACAAGAAAAAAATTATGCTTTAATCAAAAATTCCTGCCACCCCCACAACAAAATCATGACATTTCCTCTTGTTGTAATTGGTTGTAAGATGAAAAAATGAAACCTCACCGCACCGTTAGCGCTACTTGGCAGGGTATACTGCGAATATAAGGCTTCCACGTCACACGTAAGCATGCATGTATTATGTATCCCGAAATCCTATATGATCAAGCCCTTCAGAACTTCCTGGTATCCATTGAGATGACAAGGACATTCTACATACCGAGGTTCAGGTTTGTAGGGACTCCAGACACTGGCACAGCCCTCTCAAAAAGTTGGCCTATCCCAGAGACTATCGGTCTCATAGGGGGCCGAATACTGTCCTTGTGGACCTTAATTGGGTGCTCCACCATAATGTAATCTACCTGTTTCTGGCTAAAGACCCCCATACTTAAACCCTCCCTCAACAAAAGTGATAATTGAGTTCTAAATTCAGGAGTAGGATCACGTCTTAATTTCTGGTAAGTTGAGGTATCAGACAGCATCTCTTGCATACGTGCAATATATATATGTTTAGCATGAGAACAACTGTTTTCCCCTTGTTGCAATTTTAATGACCAAATTCTGGATTAGCCCTCAAATTCTCCAACGCCCATTCTCCCCTCTTGTAAGGGTTGCCATATCTAGGGCCAGGTGAATGGGCATTACCTGGGTTTCTTCCAAAAACCATTTTGCCCCGTTAGGCGGAGTGGGTGTGGCTTTTGAAGGGGGCGTGTCCACCAAAAAAAATGGGCGTGTCCTGCAAAAGTTTGCCGCGGCGCGCGTAGCACGCCCCCCCTCTTTAGTCTCCCCTTTTCCCTTTTTAAAAAAATTGCCAACTATGCTTAAAGAGTTCTGTTTCCCCTTGGGGTAATGACAGTCTCTTACAATAAATTAAAAACTGATTGGCTTAGTAAGTGAGGCTTATCCTCCCAGTAATATTCTTCATGATACTGGTCATTTGCAGCATTAAGTTCATCATGATCAGAGCTGTCAATTTCAGTAAATGTATCTGCAGCAGAAGGACCAGGCACTAGATTGCATTGTGCTTCCTATTTAGAGCTGAATTTTAAATCAGGATACAAAATTTTTTGACTTATTTTTTCTTTGATATCCCCCCAAGTTGTTATGCAGACAAAACAGTTGGAATAATGATTTTTCTGCTCATGCCCCACCATCGGCACCGCAAAATAAAATCCTCTCCTTTTACTATTCAACTGCATTGGACATGAGTAGCCAACGGTGCAGCATACATGAGGTGCCCAACTTTTATCTTGATCCCTGATTCGGGTACGGAAATAATGTTTACTCTTGTGGCCATTATCTTGCCTTGATCGCACGCAAAATATTTTCCGCAGATGTAGCAGGAATTGTCTGGATCGTTAACGCATTTATTCCTATTCATTTTTCAAGTCTAAAAAGTCCATTGCAATAGCTTTCAGAAAATGATTTATGAAACTCAGTCAGCTGTATAGCTTCTGATGACATCACCTGACAGACCTATCAGTGAACATGTCCGAGCAGGCCTGGGCATGTCGATTAGGAATATTTTAGGAAATACATTATTAAAGGGGTTGTCTCACAACATTGATTCATCTTATCTCAGTCCTGTTTTCTTGGTTTCACTTTGAATTCAGGGGCTGGTTACTGACTTCCACTAGGCTGCAGTAGAAGCCAGGTCTGTAGCTATAGCAGAAAGTGCTGGCAGCCTATTAGGAGAGATCAAACAGGTCTGTAGCTATAGCAACCTGATGAGCTGATGCAGCCCATACGAGGGGATATCTAGGAAGAGGTAGGACACTGGTAATGGACACATATTGCAAAGTGACTTGTTTTTGCAAGATCTTTAACATAAAAAGCAATCTTTGTAGTGAGACAACCCCTTTAAGCACAGTTACTTCTATTGTATAACTGATCAGTTTTGGAATCCGCACATTTGGTTTAGCATGGAATATATGTTTTACTCTCAGTAACAAAATCTTTATTGTGCTGTGTAACAATAATAAAAATAATCTTTATTAAATATTCCGCAGCACTTTACAATACAGTGGGCATAAGCACAGTCAAAGCCAAACATCACATAATAGCAAATCTATTAACAGATTGAATAAGAGGCATGAGGGTCCTGCTCATAAGAGCTTACAATCATTGCCAATGCAATTAGATAACCATCAGAAGTACAGAATGATAAAATGGCATTTTTTTCTGCATTTGGCCTCCATAGTTAACTTGCTGTGTGTGACCGCGGTACCACTTCATGTCATGTTATGTGTCATCAGTATTATATTAAATACTTTGCTGGGCCTAAAGCATATATTTTAAGCAGAAGAAACCTGCTAAGAATAACAATAAAAAAATACAATGTATTTACTTCCATAAACCAACCAAGGTCACCTAATGGTAACTCTTACTGTTTCCGAGAACTCCTATGGCCTGCAGGATACATTAATGTTTCCTGGCCATGTCCCTCAAATGTCACAAAATCATGCCTTTTATAAAAAAATCCCATTTACTACTGCTGTTCAAGGAATAAGAAAAGGATAGGTGGAAAAACCACCCAAAGCATTACACTACTACCAGAGGACATGGCTAAATGAAATGATGCCACATGAATGATGCGTCATGGGGGCTATGGGACAGCCAGTGTCGTAGCTAGAACTTTTGTTGGCCCAGGCTGTTGCTAGGTTTGCCACCCCTTTTAACAGATCACGACCCCGCTTTTTCAGGCTACGCCTCTTTTATGAAGGGCCTCCTTACCCCCATAAATCATAATTGCCAGTTATGTTGGCCGGACATAGAAAAATATATTGACAGGCCACTTTCCCACTGAAATTCCATACAATACAAAATTATTGCCCACGTCATTACACACATGGTTATGCCCAATTTGTGTGCTTTTTTGCTTTGTTTTTTTGCATAATAAGCATTTACAATGGGGAAGTGGTGATGTGTTTTATTTTTTACTTTATTATGTTGGTTTTTTTTTTTACTTTTTTAACATTTTTAAGGTGCCCCAATATGGGACTGGACCAAGCAATTGCTTGATTGCTGCTATGATACTCTGTAGTACATGACTGTACTGCAAAGTATTATGCCATTTGACAGAAGGAGGGGAACTACATATAATATATTTTCAAATATATAAACACAGACATACTTTATTTGTTTATGGCACCTACAGATTAACGGTTGTGTAAGGCATGCTGGGACTGGAAGATTCACAGCAGATCACTTAGGCAGCCGTTGTGGAACTTCCAGTCCCAGTATGTCTGCCCAGCTAATCTGAAAGATAAGCCAATGTTGGTGCTATAAACTGAAAACTGTCCCTTTGTATAGAAAGTCAGGTCTAGTAAAGCGATCTCTGTCCAGCGGAAGGGTGATGGGGAGGGCCGGCAACCTGCAAAGGGAAGAAATATGGCCAGGAAAAAATCTGGGTCTGGCTGGAGCAATGCATAACTGCACATTTCCTGGCTCTGGTGCACTGCCTACTTTTATGGCAGTATGATACAGCTAAAGTTTCCTAAATGTATATATAATAATATTATATTTTATATATTTTATATATATAATTATATAATATATATATATATATATATATACATACATATATTTAGGAAACTGTTTCATATATATATAATTTTAGTAATTATTGTTAGAAGGTTCACATTTTATAAGAGTATGTTTTAGTGCATTGAGTACTGCACTACTGCACATTCATAGAAGCAGATTTATCAATACTGTAGCAGGGCAAGACTTAAAACGATGCAAAAACTGTCATTAATTTTAGTAATGCCAAGAATATATTTATGATGATTTCACACAACCCATGGCTAAAGGTTGAAAGATTTTTATACATGAACTCTTATGCTCTTCATCTGGAAACAAACTTTACATAAATGGAACATGAAGCCTTATACAGTACATTTCTGGCTCTCCAGTTAGGAACTTATTGATACTCCTAATAAACAATGAAATAGAAAGCATGTATATAATTTTATAGAACATATCCGTGTGGGCTTTAAGTGGTTAAACATTACGTCCCCATGTCTCCACTCGGTGGCAAATAAAATCTTCTCAAGGGTAAAGGGAAGGTGACCTTTTGTCTGCACCAGTTATTGTATTTCAAAATACTTACAATATCTATAAAATGGCTGGCACAGCAGTGTACTCAGTAAATTGAGTGGGTAAGTAATTTGCTTTGTAAAGTACAGGCATAGCACATTACTTCAGTTTCAGTTCTTTAACTGAAGTGTATTAAAGGTAATTATTTTACTTTCAAAGATTTTTATTAAAAATGTTTTGAAAATACAACAATACTAAGCAAAGAACATACAAGAACACATCACAAAGCTCAGGTAAGTTCAAATTAAAACATCATTTTACCATCAGTAATTACTGAAATGCTGCAATTGTATTGTAACACAGCATTTATTCTATTCTTTTATGTCAAATTAAGACATGAACAAAAACAATACACAGGAAACAAATTGTTGCTACCCTTCGGTTAGAGAAAGAGAAACCCACAATGGTCACTGAAATAACTTAGAACTGACAAAAGTAATAATACATTTAAATTCACTGAAAGCCAACTAAAGAAAGTCATACATTGCTTTTGAAAAATGTTAAAAAAACAAACTAATGAAACTGACCTGGACAAAAATGATGTTACCCTTAAAGGGGTTTTGCTGCGATCTCATTTCATACCGCCTGTATCCAGCTCTTCAGCTCTGTGTGCTCAAAAGGGGGCGTGTGATTTGTTTGAATTGCATATCATGTGACCCAGCAGGATGACATCACCAGGCCTTTCCTCTCTTTGATCAAATAAAAGTCTGTTTATGTATAAAACTGTGAGTAGCTCAGAGGCAAAGTTTTTACCTCAGAGTACAAGGGTCCTAGGTTCAAATCCCTGCAGGAACCAAACCTGTGGATTTTTTTTCTCTTTCTCATTCCACATACCATATCCACATTGAGGTTTCTTTTTTATTTATTTGCACTGTTTGACTAATTACTAAGGAGTACAGAGGACACGAGTAGGATGACATCACCTGAGGTTTGAGCACTCAGTAGCTTCCTGAGAGGAGAGGTGATGTCTGAGCATGTCTGACCAGGAGTGAGGAGCTCTCATCACTGGTCGTATCCCCTGGAGACGAGCTGTAAACAATGGATCAGTAAAGCAGCAGCTAAAACAAAAATGGTCCAGAATTTTAATAATGATGAATGGTGAAAATGTTTATTATTTAGTTTGCAAGTTTCCCACACCAATTTTACTACATGGCAAAACCCCTTTAAATTAATATTATGCTGCACAACCTTTTGAGGCAATCTCAACTATCAACAAGACTTCTGCAGCTGTCCACAAGTATTTTGGCCCACTCCTGGCATGCAAACTGCTCCAGCTGTCTCAGGTGTGAAAGGTGCCTTTTCCAGACTGCATGTTACATTAGCTACTTCAGAACAGTTCAATGCTTTGCATCTTTGTATGCTTCATTTAACATTGAGCTGATGTGACTTGCCAAAAAGCTTCAGTTTTGTCTCATCTATCCAAATTCTCCCACAAGCTTTGTGGCTTCTCAACATGCATTTTGAAAAAATTCCAGTCTCACTTTTTTATTTGCTTTCAAAAGTGGTTTCCTCCTCAGTCATCATCTTCAAGTATAATTTGGAAAAGACAGCAACAGATGGTATGATATGACACCTGAAGTGCCTTGACCTTGGAATTCACTTCAGTTTTTTTTTGGGAAGTTGTTCTGAACTCTTTAATTACCATTCGCATTATCTGTCTCTTCAATTCACCTTCAATTTTCCTCCCATAGACCTTAGTTTTAAGATGATCTTATAGCCTTTAACATGTTTGTCTATATTTTTTTTTTTGCTAATCTCCTGAGACAACTCTCACCTTAGCTTCCTTTCAGTATGTTCAGTATGGTACACACCATAATACCAAACAGCACAATAACTATTTTTTTTACCCTTTAAATAGGCAAACTGACTCATTACAAGTTTGAAGACACCTGTGATGCTAATTAAATGAATCACCTTAGCGTGCTTTCACATGGAACGTTTTTTTTATGCAGAAATATACAGCAATTAATGCTTTGCATTTCTGCAAAAAAAAAAAAAAAAAAAAATCACCAAAAAATGATACATATGGAAGGACCCTCAGTTTAACATGTCCTTATGGTCAAATTTTTTTCTTTTATCTTTTATACGAGTACCATAATTTTTCATTAGTTTCATTAGTTGTTTTTTTTTTTTTTTGGTTGAACCACAATTCAAACACTATGGGGGGCATGTATGTTCGGAGTTTTCACACTATTTCTGGCGTATAATGTGCCTCTCTGTGCCTGGCTCCGCTGTCGGATGCACCTACCCTATGATTCACTTTATGCAGTAAAACATCCTGCTTGTGGGAGGGTCAGTAGTTCTCGAGCATTTCTTTCCTAGCAGTGCCACAATGCATTGCAGTTACAATCTAGGACTTCCCTGTACCCAACCCCTAATCCACCCATCACTGTTCAGCACTGCCCTGTAAACCCTTATATCATCATTCTCAGACATGTACACCTCATGCTCCTTGAATCTCTTCTCCAGTTCACTTTCTGGTTGCTTGCAGCAGGCTGTATGTATAGAACAGTGCAGCAATCATTATTTCATCATCCTATAATATATGTAATACATGTACAAATATATAATTTGTTTTTTATATTTCTATGTATGTGTATCCTCCACAGCAGGTACACAGCTATCCCATCATTGTAACTTTGATTGTTGTGGGGAATGTGGCAACACCTAGCTTTCCTGTACACTGGATAGCCTATATACCATCCAAAAAGGTGGCCAATCCTTAAGAGCGACCCCAAAATTTCTAGATACCTCCCTGATTCTCCATCTATTACATACAGAAGAGGGAGAAACTTATCTGAAGATTTGGTGCATAGCCATTATGTACCTCCAAAACCAGTAACTACATGGCTTGATATTGGGGTCACTGGAATGTACAAGTGTGGTCATTGTAAAGCGTGTGACTTTATCAAGGTTACAAAATATTTCTCAGGTACGACTACCAGTTCCAACTACTGGGTTAGGAGTTTTGTCCTCTACTATATGTAGGCAAAACCAAACGTGAATTTCGCTGATGGATTCTTGATCATGTGGGTGACATCCATCATAGTCGTGGTACACCAATAGCTAGAAACATACGGTCAGTACATACTTACCCCTTTGATATCAAATTTATGGCGATAGAAGTATTACAACAAACTATTAGGGGTGACTATTCGGGATGACTATGAAAAATGTTTATTGTAGAAAGAAGCTATGTGGATCTATAGACTAAAAACAGTGAATCCTTTTGGTCTAAATGAAAATATCTCCTTTTCTTCCTTTATCTAAGATGTTTATTATTTTCTTATCTTGTTATTATTTTTTCATTTATTTATTTGTTTTTGTACTTCCCCATGTTACTTTTCTTACATTAAATTATCTTTTTTTTTTCCTACCTCAGTCGCCTTTTTAGCCTTGCTTAGACATTCGTATTCTCTAAATAATTTGTTTAGAAATTGGCACATTAGAAACATCCCACTGGTGATGATGGCTCTCCCTCTGTTTATAACTTATGGAGTGGCCAGGATATACTGTTTGAGGTGCTGTCTGTCTGTCTACTGGTAGGCGTCCCTCTACCCTTGTAGTTGCGGTGTTGTCATTTGAGCAATTTTCATTGGCTATTTTGGCTTGACAAACGTTATTCAGGTAGGTATAAATATTTGCCGAGGGTTCATCTGTTTGAGCACTCTGTCTATTAGCTTTATCTGAAATGGAGCTCAGGACATCTGCATGTTGCGGCTCATAATCCATTATTTATCTCTCACTATGTATTTGGGTATCATGAGTAGCATCTCTCCCTTTTGTCTGTGTGAATCTGGTAATTGGATATTTTTGGGGGGGTTTTCCTTACATTCCCTGATGAGCCTGCATCATTATAGCAGAAACACATAGTAAAGGAAACTAACATTTAAGGAAATGTATTAATGTATGTTAAATGTCAAAATACCATTGGATATTCACTTATTATATTATCATATTTAGTGTGATAAATATATGTTTATATATATGATATCCTGTTTATCTCTGGGGTCTATCTAGGGTATTTTAAGGATGGACAGGTTCCTGAATGGGGTCGCCCTTTTTCGTGACAAGAGCCCTGTATAAGTATGGTGTTGCATGTGTTTTTTTTGGGGTTTTTTTGTGTTAGGGATTGTGTTAGGGAAGTGATTTTAAAGGATATTCAGTAAAATGTATGTTTTATCATTAGTAGGACACATATGTCCTTTTGGTATGACGTCACATCCCCCACAGCCATCAATTTTTGATTACGGGAAAGCTGTGTGCTTGCTGTACGGGATGTGGAATCATCCCTGCACCCAGTAATGTACGGGCAGCATCTCATGATCCTTTACCCTGGCACCACTACTATATAGAGAGCACTAGGCAGGCATTTTTTTCTGATTGCTGCTGGATAATCTCAGAGGTTCTAATGCACATTCAGTCAATTAAACAATGCAAGTCTTCTGACCAGGTGAAAAGGTATATTTAGAAAATTTGCCGAAAAGACATCTTCTCCTATCAGAAGAGGTGAATACTGTTAAAAAATAATGAAGGCAGCTAGACTCTACCAGCTAGCAGTGATGAGTCAATATGTACACATAGTTATCACTGTATGTCTCCACAGCTCTGTACTTGAATGATTACATACCTGTTAGCACCTCTGTTTCCTTAGTGACTGACACCCACTGAGTGATGACAAAATGTCCATTGAGGCCATGTGATCAATGGACGTCACAATGCAAAGTTCAATATAATTAAGTTGTGAGCTCTATAAAAAATACAAAGATACCCCTTTAAATGTATTACTTTGGTAGTTGACAATTAGGAAGCAAATAAACAATAACAAAAATTCCAGTGAAAAGGTGTTCATATCCTTTAATAAAAAAAAAGCCCATATTCCCAGCCACCATGCATTTGCACTGGGTGATGTTATCTTCACTGCCTTGTGACCACTACAACCATTCTCTGGCCATACTTAACAAAATTACTAATTATAAACCATTGAAAAGTTTATTGACCTATAGATTATTATAAAGCGAGGGGTAGGGCATAAATTATAAAAACATGTGGTGACGCATATACAGTAGAGATAGCCTTTATGATAGAGAGAACAGGCCTGTGACCTGTTCTTTCGACTATTTCTGTGAAACAAGGGGGTGGTAGCTGCTGGCGGCCATGGGCTCCCTTTGTGTTACAGAGTGGCTGGGCCCCGTAAGGCAGTACTAGCAGTACTGCCCTAATGGTGGCTCTGCCTGTAGTTATAGTCATCTGTAGGTAAATATAGCCCCCTGTAGGTAGATATAGTCCCCAGTAATTATATATAGCCCATCTTGTAGGTAGCTAAAGGCAGGTGCATAGGCAAAAGACAAAAAAAGGTACTTACCTCACCTTGTTTCCCTGCCAAACCACTAGCTCTGGGAGTTAGGGAAACATGTATGAAAGAAGGCTCTTCAAAGTGAATTATTGCATCTCATTCTCAGTGTATAATGTGCCTGAATGTATGAAAGGGGTTTCTGTGCGTCTAAAGTTTAACGCGCCTCGCCTTTGTTTTTTGCGCATTACGGAACTTTGGCGCATTAGTAATGCGGCAAACATGTATAAAGGTTATAGATAGGCTAGAAATAAAAGAAAAGTAATTGGAATAGCATGTCAGTGAATAGAAACTATGTTACTGATCTTGTTTGGTGGACCACAGGTCCCAGCAAAACCAAAAACCAGCTGTAAAACCGGCTGAAAACCCATGCCGTGGGGACAAGGCCTTAGGCGTTATGTGAGCCTGCAAATGTCGCCAAATAACAGCTTCTGGGTGTGGGAAAAATGCAGCCAGCAATACCAAACTCCCTAACTATTGATGTCTATGGAGAGGAAAATGCTATGTAGCTAAGAGAGTCTGTACAGTACAGTTGAGTGAGCTGGAAAAAATGGCATTTCACAAGGCAATACAGTGAAATATATATAACATGGTCATGTAATTTTATCAGCCCTACACTTCAGCAATGACATTTTTGACATTTCTCTGTGCTCAGCAATGATTGGATGGCCGCAAAAAGTGCAGAATGGTGATTGGATGGCCGCCAAAAGTGCAGAAAGCCGCTGAAGATGAATCAAAACTGGAAAATGATGATCTGGCTTAGGGTGGTCCGAACCTGAAACTTTACTTTATGAAACGTGAATGTTCAGTTTGGTTCGAGTTCTAAAAATCAAAAAATTCGAGAAGTTATATTAGAACTTAACTTTTCTAGAATAGTTCAATCAACACTACTGATGACTGCTGTGCTTTGTCATACTTGCCTGCTTTTTCAGTCACTACAACATGCACCAGTGTATTTATTAGTCATTATATGTGCTGACTAATGTCTTTTTATGCATTCATATTGAGTAGTGTATAAGTTTGTGTAAACAACAACCCTATATGAAGCCAGAGTCTCCTGATATTGTATGATATGATAATAAGTTATCTTACTGATGTCTGAACTGTGTCAGAAGTTACATTGATTTCAAGAGAGATAAAATCGCATATGTGCAGTCATTTCTCCACCGAAAATAAGGCCCACGATCTACTTATTCTTGATATTAATGCCTACTCTTGGGATGTTTATGACTAGTGTTGAGCGATTTTTATCGACAAAGTTTTTATGGTGATCGAAATTCAGATCTGCGATAATTAAGGTTAAAAATCTGTGCATCACTATTAAGATCGCGCCATTTTCGGGCTTCCTGTAATTTTGGCGGCAGCAATTCAGATTACAGAATAGCGCAGGTTGAGATGTTGTATGGACGTCATGACTGGGATGTGATGGTTGTGATGGCTGGAAAAAATCAAGGACCTCGTAATAACATAGAAACAGCGTTTCCTGTTCAGCCTTAGTGTCTTCAGCGTCTCATAGGGAATAGGGACTTGCGCTCTGGCTGTGGCCAAAAAGCTCAGCAAAATTAGTCTTATTTCTGCACAGAGGAAAACTTACTATTAGCTGTGATCCTTCCAATTTAGTTAAGATTAGAGATTGAAGATTTTTTGTTTAGTTAAGTATAGAATTTTAAAGAGCATCTACCGCTGTAAAGTCACGGGGGGGATGGGGGGGGGGGGGGGGTGGATGCCCGCGGTGCTGACACAGAAAGCTTATATCTATAAAGAACATGGATAAAAGTTCACAAAGACTGTAGTGTAGACATTGCACTGCAATATCTTTATTATTAACAGTTAGCTTTGAAATAATTTCTGGATGTGGGCAGCCTGAGCTTATATTGGATAACATTCATTTTTGTAACTGAGGTCTCTTTGTTAGGTGCAAAACTCCACTTTTTACTACAGTATACATTTCAGATAGGTGTTATTTTTCAATTTTACAATTCACGGTGTTGATATATCCAACTTGCAGTTAAATTACACTCCAGCAACCTTGTAGTAGCACAGGTAGTTTGTTGCCAAAAATTACGTGTCATCATTCGGATAAACATAACAGATACGTGTTTTGATTTTGCGCAACCAGCTTTGTTCATTGACGCGAGCATCCTCGTAAAACTTAATAACAGCAATTCTATAGTAACCACAGGTGATTTGAAAAGGTGCAAAAAAAATACGTGTATTATACGAAAACATAACGATACGTGTTTTTGGACTTTTGCGCACACAGCTTTGTTTTCATTGACGCAGCACCACGTAAATCTTAAAAACAGCAATTTATAGTCACCAAGGTGAATTGAAAGGTGCAAAAAATACGTGTATTATACGAAAAACATACAGATAAGTGTTTTTTGACTTTTGCGACCCAGATTTGTTCTTTGACGCAGGATTCACGTTAATCTTAAAACAGCAATTCTATAGTCAAGGTGAATTGGAAAGGTGTAAAAATACGTGTATTATACGAACAACATACCAGCTACGTGTTTTTTGACTTTTGCGCACCCAGCTTTGTTCATTGACGCCAGCATCCACGAAAATCTTAAAACAGAATTCTATGTCACAACAGGTGAATTGAAAGTGCAAAAAATAGTGTATTATACGAAAACATAACAGATACGTGTTTTTTTTTTCATTTATGCCAGTCCAGATTTGTTGATAGACACCATGCGTTAAAATTTGAATCCAGCAATTTTGTTTTTTGATTAGGGGATTGAGAATAGCTTTGATTTGCGTCTTTTAATAAGAGACTTTCCACAACTATTTCCATACTTCTCAAATTTTTATATTTCTAACATGGAGCGAAATGCAGGTGGATGCGAGCAAAGAGGGGGTAGCACATGGAGGTAGAGGTACGAGAGAAGGTGGGGCTCTTCCAGGCTGGCGACAACAACATGCCAGCGGATCGTCAGTTGCAGGACCGTCAGGCCTGTCATCGCTGTTGGGTCCAGGCCCTGTGAATCTAAGTAACGAACTTCGTCGCAATCGTCCTTCAAGGGGTTAATGCACCTGTATCTAGCATTCTTAACTCCTCGTCCTCCAGTCACGGGCCAACAAATGTCGTCATCACATCATCAGGCAGCCGTCCAACATGAAGCAGCCACAAATGTCAACTCGTGTACCCACCAATGTGGTAATCCATGTCTGATGACCTCTTGATGACAAAATGCGGTTGGGGTCAGAAGGCATGTTAAAAGAATCAAGAGGTATGATTTAGTCTGCTCTGGGGGGGAAAAACCGGCCCCCAAGTTACTGATGCCATCAGAGGAGTGAAGGAAGCGGTCATCGGCAAAAATCCGGGTGGTCGGCAAGCCTTGCAGTGCCCTTGCTTGTAGCCCGCAGCTACTGGATGCAGAAAGTCAGGACGACCAAGGCACTGGTGTTGATGATGATGATGATGACGACATTGCGGATCCATCTTGGTCTTTTCCACAGAATTTGCTTGGAGCGCTTCTTCAGTGGTCGAGGAGGAGGAAGACGATGGGGTAGTGTCAATAGGGTCCGCCACAAAAAGGAATAGAGGGGTGGTCGCCGAAGTCGCTTAAATGTGATTCGCAGCCACCGGTCAGCGCAAAACCCGCTCCTCGCTTATCGCCGTCAAAAAGGTCCAGGACTCTCAAGCCTGGGCCTTTTTTGAGCAAGCCTCTGATTCACCCAGCGATGTCATATTTGCCGCCTTTGCCGTAAAACGCATAAGTAGAGGCAAGAACCTTAAGTGGTTAACCACCAACATGGTCTAGTCACATGCAGCGAATGATGAGTTCGAAATTGGAGGAAAACACTTGGCCAAAAAAGGCCAGACGGACGGCCGGGCCTCAACCACTGTCACACCTCTGTCTCGCCCCCTCCTCCGCCGCCCCACCCCCAAGCGGTCCTCAGCTGCCCATGCTCTCTCGAGTCCATGATCAGGGATCAGCCTCGCTTCTGCCGTCCACCAAATCGCCCGAAGTACCACCAGCTCACCAGAGACCCATCCTACCCCTTTCCTTCCGCAGTTTTTGACGACCTGCACGCCGCCGTTACTGCAGCCAGTTAGCAAGCCAGCTTCTGTCTTCAAGGTTTGGGATGGTTGTGAGAGGAGTGTTGAGTAGGGTGCAGAAGAAACACTTTAACCCAAACCATCCAAAGCCAAAGCCTGAATGTCGGCATTGTCCAGGCTTTTGGCCTTGGGAAATGTTGCCTTTCCGTATGGTGGACACCTATGGTTCTGCCACGTCATGGCCCTCACCTGCCTCAATACAGTTGCCGAGCAGGCATTTCTTTGCCAGAAAAGCCGGTCCCTGCCTGGCCAGCCACGTGTCATCTAAATTTCAAGGCGTTGTCTCATCTGTGTCCGGAAAAGTCCATTCACCACCACAATGGACTTAGTTAAGCTCGGCCTAAGGCGACCGCTATTTCTCTGTGACAGCTCACTGGGTGAGCTGCGTGGATGTCTCTGGGGGTGACAGTGGCTCTCAGGCTCGGCTGCACGCTCGTCAAAAACCGCAGGGATGGTGCAGGGCTTTTCCTCAAGGTCCTCTGTTGGCATCACGTAGCCAGAGACACAGGCCGTGTTTATAATTAATTGCCGTGGAGACCGTCACACAGGGTCAGGAGCTGTGGAGGCTCTCCTCAACGAGACGAGCAAGCAGCTGGCTGGGTGACAAGAACTTGTGCCAGGCAAGGTGAGTGTGCGATAACGGGTGAAATCTGCTGGCTTTGCCTTTAAGATCGGTTAGGAGGAGCACATCCTTGCCTGGCACATGTCTTTGAACCTTGTCGTCCAGAAATTTCTAAGAGCTACCGGGTCTGGGACTGCCTGCTGAAGAAAGTCGAGGTGCTGAGTCGCATTCGCCGTTTCGCACCCTGCTTGTCCGCTGGCGGCATTGCAGCATCAGCTCGGGCCTCCCCGTCAACCGTATCATGTTGACGTGGCAAACACGGCTGGAATTCCACCCACCACATGCTCCAGCGATTGTGGGAGCAGGCAAGGCCATTACGCAGTACGTAAGTGACACAATGGCTGACAGAGCGGTGCGGACCTCGGGAGTCGTTTGAACTACGAGAGTGGTGGCAGGTGAAAGAGTCTGCACCATTCTTGCCAGTTTTGAAGAGCACCAATGGGATCAGTGTGGACGATGCCCTTGTCAGCTAGAACATTGTGGTGATCTTAGTTCTGGAACGATCGTTGGGACATCTGAAACATCAGGTCCCGCCGCGGACGGAGGAGGAGACGGACACAATGCAGACAGGATAGCCTTTCTCTCGTTCAAATCCACAAGGCCCGAAAGTTTCTCAATTTGATCGGTCTTCTATTAGGCAGTGGTTCAGGGTTCAAGCTAGTGCAAGGCGGCACTCAGTCTCAGGGTGCTCATATGAGGCAAGTCAGGGCTGTGTTGAACTGTGTTGGAGGAAATCGTAGGAGGAGGAGGTTTTCTAGACACCGACGTCCCTGCTTGGAAAGAGGTTGGTGTGATTTGATGCAGATGAGGAAGATGACGTTTGCTTTTGTGCCCTCAACCAGAGGCCTGGGGAACTCAAGGTCATCTCTCACATGATGGGGGGGGGGGGGGGGGGTTTGCTTGGGATGCTCCATTTCCTCCAAATATCCTTGCATTAAGGCCTTCAAAATGAACAACAGTTCCTGGGTAGCCACCTCTGGATCCCCGAGGTACAAAACAAACTCCGGCACTTTCCTTCCACCCACCCAAATAGAGAGATAAAATGCAGGAAATGGAGACCTTGCTGATTTGATCAACTGGAGGGACATCTGTTGCGTCTGTTCACGTTTCTTCAAATTTGTCACGGGTGGAACAACGCCAGCGAACGTGAAGCAGTAAGAGTGTCAAGTAGCCGTTGCGGCAGCGCGGCAGCAGCAGGCAAGGTGCAGACGCCTAATGGGTGACCTCTGCCAATCTTATTTACACCTCACACGCATGACAATGCAGGCCACAGGATTTCAACACCCAGAGACCAGTAAGATCATGGTGCACGACTATCTGCGTCTCAACTCGTTGTTTTTGTATGTGTTCCGGACCAATAGACTTCTGGGTATCAAAATAGACGGAAGGGCCCGAGCTGGCTCGCCACGCCATACGAGGTGTTGTCCTGCCAGCAGCCAGCGTTCTTATCTGAGCGGACCTTCAAGCAAGACGGAGGAGTCATACAGACAAACGCATCCGGCTTTCCACAGATAATGTGGACGTTTGACTTTCATCAAGATGATTCAGGCATGGAAATCTCTGATGGTGTTGTGGCCCCAATTGCCGAGGTCACGATTAGTTGCTGGTCTACTTTCACATCCTCTTCCAAACAGAAATGGTCCTCTTGAAAACTTGATTTTTAAAATGATCATTTCTTACTTGCAATTTTTATTCCTCAATTGCCCAACGTTCATTTTGCTGGTTTTGCTGTAGAGGAGGAAAAAAAGCATCAACGTTTCATGACATAACATATTCCATTTACTCACTTCATCTAGAATTTTTCACATTGCAATGGTTTTGGGGTCATGTTGACCTCACAATTTTTAACAGTGGTGAGATGTCATATTTGTAATTTTTTAGGGGTCATGATTGCTGTGAGTTACAGCAATAATCATGGTTCCTTTGAACAGAAATGTGTCTTCTAGTGGCATTTCTCCTCACCATTTTTAACAGTGGCTGAGAAGTCACTATTTATAATTTGTTGGGGGTCATGGTGCTTGTGAGACTACAGCAATAATCAGGTCCTTTGGAAACAGAATGTGGCTTCTAAGTGGCATTTCTCCCTTCACAATTTTTAACAGTGGCTGAGAGTCATTTTATAATTTTTTGTGTCATGCTGCTTTAAAGGGCAACCAATACTACAGGTTACCTATTCTAAAAATGTTGTTTCTAATAGAATTTGTTCTTCACAATTGTCAAAAGTGGCTCATGGGTCATGTTTTTGAATTTTTGGGGGCATTTTGCTGTTGACATTTGCAGCTTTACTTACAGGGTTCCTATTATAAAATGTTGTTTCTAACAGACATTTGTTCTTCACAATTGTCCAAAGTGGCTCAAGGGTCATGCTTTGAATTTTTGGGAGGATTTTGCTGTGACATGCGTATTAACTACAGGTCCTATCTAAAAATGTTGTTTCTATCAGACAATTTGTTCTTCACATGGTCAAGAGTGGTCAAGGTGATGGTGCTGTCAGAAACAGGAAAAGGTAGGACACTGTTAATGGGACACCATATTGCAAAATGACTTGGTTTTTGCAAGATCTTTTAACATAGCTATCATCCCTTTTATTGAGAAAACCCATTTTAATACAATTAATAAAGAGAAATACAAAGACATGGTTGGGTTTCCATCCGATTTTTAAAAATGTGTTTTCTAGAATTAAAGTACTCTAAAAAAAACTTGCATGTACAAAAAAAAGCTGTTAAAAAATTCCTCTGATTGTACAAGGGAGTTACAGGAAAACTTGACCAGATGTAGGTTATTCAGAGGACATGGGAGTATGGAGAGGAAGAGAATCAATGTACAGTGACATTTCCTCAGCACGTTGAGATAAAATGAGAAAAAGAATGCAAGATAAAGGGCACCTGATGTAACAGGAGGCGTTAACCACCAAGTATTTCCAAAGTGTAGCTCAATTGGTCCACACTCATACGGAGGGGCAAGGCTACCCAGTATTGACTGTGTCCTGAGGAAGGCTGGTGTACTCACACTTCGCGTCCGCACTCTGCATCAGCACGACAGTTTTCGTTGCTTTGCGTCATCAGGCATTTGAACCTGCGTGTTAATAGATGACGGACGCCTGCTGTGCTCTCACAGCACCACTGTCATCGGCTGGGTCATGCTGAGGCCCAGGACAGGTATAGTCAATGTCCAGTGAAACTAAAATGGTGGTTGAAAGATCCTTTTCCGGCACTTTTTTAAATTGTGGGGTCATGCAGGTTGGGGCTTTGTGTGGCCAGGACAGGTATAGTTCAATGTCCAGTGAAACTAAAAATGGTGGTTGAAAGACTCCTTTTTCGGCACTTTTAAATCTGGGGGTTTATGCAGGTTTGGGGCTCATGTTGTGGACCAGGACAGGTATAGTTAATGTCCAGTGAAACTAAATGGTGGTGAAAGGACTCTTTTTCCGGAACTTTTTAAATCTGGGGGGGGGTCATGCAGGTTTGGGGCTCATGCTGTGGCCCCAGGACAGGTTTAGTCAATGTCAGTGCTGAAACTAATATGGTGCGTTTGAAAAACTCCTTTTTCCGGCATTTTTAAATGTGGGGGTACAATGCAGGTTGGCTCATGCTGTGGCCAGGACAGGTTATTCAATGGTCCAGTTCAACTAAATTGGTGGTTGAAAGACTCCTTTTTCCTGGCACTTTTAATCTGGGGGTTCATGCAGGTTTGGGGCTCATGCTGCGTTCCAGGACAGGGATATCATTGTCCAGTTCAAGTAGATGATGATTCAATCATACTGCCTTCTGGCACTTTTTAATTTGTGGGTGATGAGGTTTAAGGGTATGCTATGGTACAAGACAGGGATATTGAATAGTGTGTGTTATTTTTTCTGAGGCTTTTATTAACCGTAAGCGTGTTGCCAAGTGTAGGCACGTATCCATTTGACTGTGTGGATGTATGTCTGACGTCCGCTTCTCCAGCCCTGTTTTGGGTGTAAGATGAAGGGGTTGTTGCTTCCAGTAGACTTTAATGGTCATCGCTTTATAATCGGACTTCTCACTATCGAAAAACCTTATCGATGGTGGCCGACTATCGACTATCGCCCGATGTCGATAGCCAACGTAATCGCTCAACACTATTTATGACATGTTAGTATATAATACATGCAAAAAAATTGATTGGAAGAAACTGCAGACACTTTGCAAAATATCTGCCTTTCTCTTTTCGTATTCCAAGCTTTTTTGCAAACAAGTCATTAAAGTTGAACAAAAACATACCATTAAATGTGACTAAAGTGTACAATGTGCAAAAAGAACACATAAATCTCAGATAGGAGCAGGGGGTTGGTGTAGGTTAAGAACAGTCAGTCTAAACCATAATAAATATTAAAACGCTCTATATTTTCGCACAAAAGTAAGCAAAACAATAAATATTCAGTTAAACAGTGTACTTATAGAAGCATATGAAGGAAATTAAAAAGAGCCAGATCAAGTCATAAGGCATAAAAGTGAGACAGTTTCTGAGAAAAAAGGTAACAGAGTAAAGAAAAAGTCTTCTAATGCCATGATAAAAGTTGCTGCCGCAGCAGGGCATAGAAATAATAGCAAAGAGGAAGGCATATAACGTTTTACAGAGACACTCGAGTGTACTATTGCGTTCGTAGGGGAGGCAGTAAAAGATGTCCAGTCTTCCAAAATTTGAATACATTAACATTAATAAGTCATTAACCTCTTGGAGCCTAATCTTCACGCCTCCATACATGGGAGATTAAATATTTCCCTAAAACAGTCAAGGTCTGGTGATGTGGAGCTCTTCAGAATGATGGAATAATAGTAATCGCAGCAATAAGTAGAAAAGTTATGAAGTAATTTTTAAATGCATGAGTAGAGATAGTAAAAATAGAAAGGAGGGGGGGAACAGAGTAATTTTTTATATCTATCCCAGTGATTAACTTTATCCGCTCAGTTACCTTAGTGTCGGTGATGTGGCACTGTAACTGCAGATGTGGGGAGTGGCGGTGTTGGCTGGTGGTATGCTGGGAGTGCATCCAGCAAATTAAGGACCAAAGAGACAACAGCAATTTGAGATCTTGCTGCTTCACATTGATTCACACAAAGGGACACTAACATTCAAAAGTTTTAGAACACTTCAATATTTCCAGTTTGTATTCATTTTATACAGTTTAATGTCTTAAATCTACCTGGAAATGAAAAAGAATAAATAAGTTAAAATTGAAAATTTTATCTAATCTGTTAGTAGCATGTCACAGAGCAGGAGGAGCTAATCAGATTGATATATAGTTCTGTTTGGAAAGACTCAGCAAAACATGTATTTTATGCATGTAAATCCCTGCCTATTCTGTGTTGAGGAGTCCAGTAGGTGGTCTTATCAGTAATTGACAGCTATCTCTGTATGCACACTCATATAAGTAAGGCTGTCGATCACTGATAAGACTGCCCACTGGAATCCTTAGCCCAGAATAAGCAGTGATTTCAATGAATAAGATACAAGTTCTATCTTTCCTTACAGAACAGTGTATCAATCTTTTTAGCTTCTCCTGCTCAATAACATGCTGACAGCAGATCAGATAGCATGATCAATGTGACAGGCTCCATTTAAGATGACTAAAAATAATGGATTAACTTTGTTTCAATAAATTACATCTAGAATTTTGACATTTCAAAGTAACCATCTGTAGCTTTCTACAATTGCATTCAAATATTGTTCACAAATTTCTTCCCAGCATTGGTTCCTACAAATGTGCTGCACATGTAGGTTGCTTTGCCTTCACCCTTCGATCCAGTTTATCTCAAAACTCAATGGGGTTTTAGTCTGGAGACTGTTCAAATCATTCCATTCTTTGAAGCCTACCAGCTTATTTTTGTCTTCTTAGGTAGTATGCTTGCTTTAGGTCACTGGCTTGCTGTAATCTAAATCCCTGACTAAGTAGGTATACATCAAAGGGTTTTGCATTCTGTATCAAAATAAGGTGTTAGCCCTTTTTGTGCAGTGTACCAGTCACTCTTTGTCAGATGCCAACTCTGAATCTAGCAAATAAGCCCAAGAATATCATGCTTTCTCCTCCAAACTTGACAGCTGGTGTCACACACTGAGGAACCATCCTTTCTCTCAATGACATAAAACAACCCATTATGACGTACCCAAGATCTCAAATTTTGATTCATCAGTCCATAAGACTATCTTGCACTCTTCAGTAATCCATCGGAGGTGTTGCTTATCCTAGGCAATTCTTAATAATTACTTATACATGACCTATCAAGCCTGCAGAAAAAATCTCTTCTTCAAATGGAAACTTTGTGAGCGGTTGACTCATCTGGTCATCTGCTTTTGTAGTAGCCTTTGGCCTACCAGACCTCTTCTTATTAGAGTTTCCTCCCATTTCCAAATGCCTATTGGTGGTAGGTATATGGAACTACTAGTATATTGACTGCCACATTTGCTTACTTGCTATTTTCTCTGTAGGATACACCTACACTTCAAAAGGTTATTATTGTCCACCATTTTTGTTAATTGCCTTTTTCCTACCATTATGATAGCAATGTTCCCTGTCCTAAAGAGCAAAACTGTCCAAATTATGTTCTGGAGTGTGTTGTAATGTAGTCTGGTCCAACATTGGTTATAAAGAATCAGAGGGTTCGAAAGAAATCTCCAAAACTTTAGACAACTGTTGGTTAAGTCATACATTTCTTTCTGTGCTACAGAGCAGCTGTTCTTGATGTCTTTCCTAAAAAAAACAAAAAAACTTTGGTTGAAATCAGAAAATCAAACTATTGGCAGTTTGAGATTAAATTTTTTAAATATTTTTATGTTTGTAACATACTTTTAAATCATGTCACACTGTTTGCGGTGCTAGAACTGTGTTTATGTACAAAATAAATGGAAAAAATTGAGGTGTTGTAAAGCTTTTGACTGGTAGTGTACTGTCATTTCAATTTTACAATCCTTTTTCTATCTACAGCAAACATCTTTTACCCAACCAGGAGTAGCCTCTACTTGCCCTGCCCACACTTCAACTGGTAGTATTCTAGTCCCAATGGTATAATATAGGTCTTCCAAATTCGTTAAATCCATACGCTTTTTGCCATGAGCCTAGAATATGCAAATTGTTGACTCCTAGACTTTTTCTTTCTCTGCACTGGTGGTTTCCTTTCTTTCCCCACTTTCTCCTTGAGGTTCTAGCTCATTTTTATCAATGAATATCTGTCCTTTAAGGCCGTGTGTATGGGGTTACCTGCCTCTGTCACACTGCTGGCTGGTGGGCAGACAACCAGCAAAAAAGCTGGAACTTGCTGACTCCAACTTTGAACTTCTAAGTGTATGTTCACACGGCTTAAATTGTCGCAAATATGGTAATTCATAGCTCTCATAGAGATCTATGGATTACGTGTCGTCTCCCCGCACGTATTATACGTATTGTACGTGCTGGGGGGGAATTGATATGTCAATTGTCAGCGGCGATTACGCGCAGCTGACAATGCATGTCTATGAGGCCGACACCCGGCAGGCCCCCCTTGCTTTGGAATTACACGCTGATCAGCGTGTGGTTCCAAAACACATGGCATATTGTGGCGCATACTGTAAGCGCCGCAATAAGCTGTGTGAAAATACCCTAACAATTATCCTCAGCTCACAACAACTGACAGCCCTTCCCAAAATGGCTGATTAAATATGTCTCTACCCAGGATCTCCTTGTAACTCCTGATTGTCTGCAGAGCTATATATTTCACAGGCACTTAAAGTGGCACTACCTTTTAATGCAATGACATGCATATCCTAATTTAAGGTACAGAGAACACAAATTCTATATATAGATACATGAGACCACCATCAGAGTGGTCACAGCACTCTACAAGTATGCTTAGTTAGTTTTCGAACTCATGCACGCACTACCATAATCCAGACTCAGAGTTGTGCCAAGCAGTATTAAAGCATGTGTAAAAATATGTGTCATAAACAGGGTGGACAAAGGGAGGAATATGAAGGACACAAGGGTACACAATAAAAGAGACAAAGAATCCATTCCCACTACCAAACGTTTGTGTGGCAACTCCTGGAACTAACCATGGGCTTTTGCCCCTAAGGTGTTTTATGGAATCTTCAAAAAAAAACAGCCACTCCTCCTATTTAGGTCACATAAGGGATTGCTAGTTACATGCCAGGGACACCAGGACAACAGTAATTTCCAGCTTTAGTTATAACTTCAGCTTAGAGTCTCCTAGCCAGATATCATGATCGCCAAGTACCCCAGTATGAATTTAGCAGTCCAGGCATACCAAATATGAATATGACAGATTCATAATTTGGTCCGATTTCCATTTCTGTGGTTCCCTAAACACCAAAATTCTCGCACACAAGGCTGAGATGTGGTTGGGTTCCGGCATCATATTCTCATAAGTGAGTTAGGGGAAACAGGGATTATGACCAGGATTGGTTTGATGTATAATGTTTTCTATTGTTCTTTTACCATATGCTTGGCCAGCAAAAAGTTGTGGGGATGGTTTATCTGGCTTTTGTGTATTCCTCTGTCACCTTTCCTAGTTAACATGTCCCTGCTACTTGGTATAGCTGACAAAAGGACTCACTAGAATTGTGCATGCTAAATACCCTCTCTGGAATCAATGCAAGATTTCCATAAAAAGACTTCATAAAATTATACATCACACACAATATTAATATACAAGACATTTAACAACTTGGAATTAACAATATGTTACACCATATTATGCCTTCATATGTATTGTTTCAACAGAAAGGTGTGGCATGCTTTATCGTATGCCATTTTGTTCAGATATTTTGGCTCTAGGAGTACACATTGGCTCTAGGAGAGGATAACTCTGTAATACAGTGTGGATTCTGTGAACTGCTATACTTGTTCTGTGCACATACTCTGCCCTGTTTATGAATTCTTACTATATATGACCTGTAGTATAATGTTGTATTGGTTAGCCC